>ARYC01006821.1:0-23316 GCA_000711775.1 Oxytricha trifallax
GCATATTAAAGAAATACATTCTGGTAAAGCGTAGATTTATTTCAAGCATGATAAGGTGGATGGCAGGTATTAATGCACGACTTGCATGAAGTCTTACACTCACTCAGCTAAGGTAAAAAGACACATGCAGAAGCATCATTTAAGCGAGTTTTTAATGTAAGATTAAGAGACTTAAAAACTTATACCTGCCAAGAGAAAGTCTAAAACTTTTGAATCTTTAAGAGAGTAATAAGAAAAGCTCAAGAGGCAGAAACGATATGAGTCAATGAATCAACCTGCAGGCAATAAATTTTAGCATGCTTCTAAGAGAGAGCTATGTATATTCCTGCATTAAATGCTGTTGATCTTAGCAGTTGTATAGAAAACTACTTGAATATAAACGTGCCTAGCAAGGCAAAACTTATAGTAGTTGACGAGTTTGCATTCAAGGTATATACTTTCAGCTTTCTCATTAAGAATGAACAGTATTAGAATGAGTTTGCTAACGAATATATCGTTCTTAGAGAAGCTTAAAAAAGAGATTGCAAGAACTTGCTTAAGCTAGACAGTGTTATTATTTTAGGCTTTGGGTTCATTGCACTAAGGCTTAAGAAATATGAAATGACTCTAAGAGACTATCTATATAAAAACAGATATCCTGATGACTTGAATGATATACTTTCAGATATGATTAAGGGTGTCTAGGAGTTGCATGATATGGATATGTTCATAGAGATCTAAAGCCTGAAAATGTGATGCTCAACCTCTGTCCTTTAGAAGTTGTAGTTATCGATTTCAATAGAGCCTTGAGATAAGAGATTGTAACATTATAGCAAAGGTTCTTGGGACACCAGGATACTTCCCAATCAGAGAGAAGTAGACAAATGGCTCTGTTTAGTGGAATGTATGGGCAGTTGCTGCTATCATATTAGAAAGTGACATGGAAAACATGTCTTACTTTGGTACTAAGCATGAAAAACAAACAATTAGCTTAGCTTAAAAGCATATAAAGTAAGATGATGTCTGCGAAGAAATAAAAAGCATAGTAGAGATGATAATCGTGAGAGCTCCTTCATATCCTAGATAATCCTTAGATGAACATACTTGAGCCATTATAGAGAGCAAGATTCAAGAGATACAACAAAGACAAGCAGATTAAATTTGTTTTAATTAAGTACTCTAATATTTATTAAATATTCATTAAATTCACTTAAAACCTGCGTTTTCTCTACTAACCCTAATAAGACCCCAACTATACCTTACAAATTAAAGCACTTATAAACCTCACTAAGGGGTTTTGGGGTTTTGAATAGAGCAAGCTTCACAGAGAGCGAAAGTCGCAGACAAAGTATGAAGTTATCAAGAGACCTTTTTCAAATATTTAACCTCCAAAGTAAATGAGCATAGATGCTGGAGCTGGCATAAAGAGAAGAAAGATAGAGCCAAGCAACCCTTAAGAGGAAGAAAAGAAAGAGAAGCCAGCTCCCTCTAAAGAATTTTAAATGTGAATTATATATTCATTAACTTAACTACAAAAATTTATTTATATACATTAACTCTCCCTTCTTTCGCACACTTTTAATCTTACTAATTATCTACTCTCTTCACTGAGCTTTTAATAAAGTCTACTGTATCGATAGGTAGGTCATGCATCAAGTGGTATAGAAGTAATTTCTTGTAATTACCTTTTAAAATACCCCAGTAGAACTCAATTCCATTAAACTATGGACTGTAAGGTACGTTGAACACTGGCGTTATTCTAAGTTGTTCATAACTCTTCCTTGTTTCTTTAGTCTTATGAACAGAAAGGTTATCAACAAACAGTATAATCTCTTATTCAGGGTACTTCTATCTCAGCTGTTCTAAGAACTTGATATACTGCTCTGTCTTAATAGAGCGAGGATAAATAACATAAATTTCTAAACCAGCATCCTCGCTAATTCCTCCAAGAATTGCCATTGTTTATACCTTAATCTTTTAGTCATATACTTCTATATTACTATGTCTCTTATACCAAGACTTCTAGATGAAAGTGTTGAGGGTAAACACAGCCTAGTCAGCATGAATAAACTTAATTTTATTCTATTAAGCTCTCTTCATTTAATTACAAATATAATTTTGGTTATTGTTGTAAAATGGCAGAGTGAAATCAATCACTCTTTGATACGATTCACACTTTTATAAATGATACACTTTCGTTTATAAATGTTAGCAACAGATTATGCAGAGTTCTTCAACTCTGGAGAACTGGCAGTAAAACATAGTAGCTTTTTTGTCAAGAGAAAAGTGAGCCCAATACTTCAAGTTTTTATCATTAATAAGATAGTCAATATGCTTCTATAGAAACTTTGACTTTCACTTAGGCTAAGAATTCAGCTATTATTGCTTTATTTAAACAGCTTTCAAGCAGTGAGAGCGAACAGTTGATGGACTACGCTTTAAGAGCAGTGCAATAGACTTATAGTTCAGTACTGGTTTGGCTTATTCACTATACATATCACATCCATAACGCAATTTAAACACTAAATCTATATACTCTTCATCATAAATAGACCCCAAAAGCTTGTAAATTTAGTCTCGCATTTAATTAATAACCCCAACCCCTAACAAATTCCCTACAAATCAAAGCACTTCTAAACCTCATAAAGGGTTTTGGGGTTTTGATCGTATGTACTATTTTATATCATCGAGAAAGATATAACTTGACTTTAAAGTGAGAGAATAATTAAATTAATTTATAGAGGTTTAATTAATGTCAGGTAATATTCTCCCTCGATGGATAAAAAATTCCGACAATAATAAAGTGAAGTTAATTTTAAATTCTCTATCGAATGAGTTAAAATCTTTTAAATTAGCTAGACAAATTTTTGATTTATATTTAATCTAATAAAAATTAAGGGGGGGGGGCGATATCTGAACCTATGCTGCAGTATCTGAACCTAATGTGTTTTATAATAGTTTAAATATTTTCCATACATGCTTCTAGTCAATTTAGGGTCGGATGACACGAATAAACATCTTGTGATAACGAGGGATCACTATAAAGAGTAGAAAAAGTTACAATGAGTATATGTTTTATTATAAAATTTTACATAATTTTTATCTTTTTATCAATTGTTTTTTTATTCAATTTTTTAAAAAAATTAAACTATAGAACATACACGAGTAGTTGTAGATGACATCTCTTGCTTTGAGTTATATACTTACTCATCGCATTTATGCTAAAATTTAAGTACTGATGAAATATCATTATCTTGATTGATGTCATCTACAACTACTCGTGTATGTTCTATAGTTTAATTTTTTTAAAAAATTGAATAAAAAAACAATTGATAAAAAGATAAAAATTATGTAAAATTTTATAATAAAACATATACTCATTGTAACTTTTTCTACTCTTTAGAGTGATCCCTCGTTATCACAAGATGTTTATTCGTGTCCTCCGACCCTAAATTGACTAGAAGCATGTATGGAAAATATTTAAACTATTATAAAACACATTAGGTTCAGATACTGCAGCATAGGTTCAGATATCGCCCCCCCAAAATTAATTTACCAAATACAAATTACTTTCTACAATAAGATCAATTTTATAATAGAATAAATGTTTCATGTTTTCATTGATTGACTTACATTTAAATTGTGAATTAGTTGGTAAAGTGTATTAACAGACTCTTTACATGCTTTCATATTCTAGTTTATGTCAAAAATAAAATAAGATAATTTTTCACATATTTGTGGAGGTACTTATCTTGATATAACTTGTAAACTATTATATAATAAATAGTCAATAAATACTATTTATTCCATGTTTAAGAGAGTATTAATACTGTTTATTGGTGTCATGAATTTATGAGTTAGTGATTAGTATAATACAGATGACATTTTCTGACTTAATTGCTAATGTTCTAACTATTTTTATCTTGTAACATCAATCATTATTGCAATACTCTCTTCATTAGATATGTTGTCCCCTATGAACATTCAAAGCATAATAACTCTAAAATATTTTTGCAATAATAAAATTTACATATTAATCATACGATAATTTTAATTGATTAAATGAAAAAAAAGGAAAAAATAATTTAATGAAATTTAGTTAGTATTCTTATTTATCCCGAAAGAAATTGAGTCTTAAATATTTATATTTGGTGATTTTCATATAGATATCAATTCTTTTATTTATTTTATAATACATGTTTTTGTATATTTTGACATATTCACTCTTGCTTACCAAACATAATAATCTGTATGCTGATAATATTATTTTATTTCTGTAGCAAAAACTTTTTGGTAGCACATAAATTCCAATAGGGTTGGCTTATATTTAAATTTCTTATAAAATGTTGAAATTATAATATTTTTATTTGGAAAATGCTTAAAATACAAAAGGAAACTGCTAAAAAAATTTTGAGTTTATAATATTTATATAAATCATTTTATTTATGAGGTCTTTAAAAAGCAAGGTTTGTGAGATCATAAAAGAGAAAAGAATATTTCCTGTACAAAGTCATTTAACAACTTAAAATTTTTTTAAAAAAATTTCAAAAAATTTGATTCTTTAAGTTAATATATTTTCAATAAAGTTTAATTTTTTGAATTTTAAGATTCTAAGTCAAAAAATGAATTGAAATTTTACTTAATTCTATATTTTATTTTTTCTCTATAATTGCTTTAAAAAAATTATGAATAAATTCCTGTAAATATATAATTCAAGAACAATTAATAATAATATCTGTCTTTTATTGCATGTCTTTACCAATCTTTAATTTTTAATTGTAACCTGCAAATTTTATAATATATCTGTTTAACATATATTTTATAATTTATATTTCAATTATATTAGGTTCTATTACAGTTTTAATTAGATTTTCTAAAGAACTATAAGTAGATTTCTTACAGAATTTATCATATACAAAAATTAATATAATAGTATTGTATATAATTATTTTATCCTTATGAAATCCATCTTTTTTCACTTTTATAGAAAGTTCTTAGGAAAATATATTTTTCAAGACTTAGTTCCCATTGAATGTTGTGTTAAATAATTTTTTTATTCCTTAGTTGTAGAATGTTATTTTCCCTTGAATTTTGTTGTAGATTACAATGAAGAATGGTAAATTATCCAAAATTGAAAGCCATTTTAATTTTTCCTATAGATTATTTAAATTAAAACAAATAATAAAGGCTTATACAATAAAATTAGGGTGTTTATAATTATAAAAACAAAACACTTTATAGTTTATATTTCTAATTGTTTTTTTCTTTCTAAATAATTCTAAATTAAAATAATTATATCCGTCAAATAAAGGCGAATTTATATAACATTTATCTTTAATTAGCGCAAAATTATTAAAGTTTTACCTAAATATTGGCAAGATTCATGGTATAAATATCCATAATATTTACTTCAAAATCCCTCAATAGTACACTATTTATAACAACAGGAACGAATTGCGAAAGTACATATAATTTTGTGTATATTATTTATTTTATTTGCCTATAAATTAAATTTTATTAGAAAATAATTATAAATAGGGCTCATACAACCTAATAGAAAATGTCATTTTTTATAGTAAATAGCCATTTTGTTTTATAGAATTCCTTTGATTTAATTTTTATTAAGGTCTAATTATTTTTAAAATCTAAAAATAGAAATTGTGAATTTCAAAATAAATTATTTAAATTTTAAAGTCTCTTTAATTATCTATTTATGGTACTATTTTAGGTACTTATTCTAGAATATTAGCAAGTCCAAGACACTTTGAGAATAATAATTAATGTGAGAGGAATTTGATCATTGTCTTATTTATAATAATTAATAATTTAGTTTAGCTTTTCGACAAAATACTTTTATATTTCTTTAAATTTAATTTACTAATGTACAAAATATGATGATGATTAACGAGTTAAACTCAAAATTAAATATTTATCAATTCACTGTTTAATACTAAAATCAAACCATCAATTTTAGTTGTGACGTAGACGTAGACGTATCTGAAGTGAGTTGACGTGGCAAGTCATGAACTAGAAAAACTCCAAAAAACCACCTCGCCCCCCATTCTACTTCTCCCTGTACCGAGATGCATACGAGACAAGAGCCTAGCTATTAACTAGGAGTATCTCCCGCAGAGCTCGCAGAGATCTGTTTCCTATAAACATGCACAAAATATAAATAAGTAGAAATTATTTATCTTTAATAAATAAAATATTTGGTATTTTTCAATTCCTTTATGTAGTTTTTTTTTTATAATAAATTTCGCAAAATATGATCTAAAAATTATTAAATAAAGGGTAGATCATAAAAAAGTTGCTATTAAATTAAATTCACCTTGTTATAATTATCTTAGTAAAATTTAAAATTAATTCAAGTTTATGATTGTGTTATTATCCTAATTTAATTATATAAAAGGATTTCAAAAAATAAGTTCTACCGATTCTATTAAATAAATTAATATATAAAAAATTAATTATTTCAAGATATTTCAATTAGGTTAATTGTGTGGCTTTTGGTAAGTTTAATCAGATAATAATATTATTTATACTTACCAGCTTTATAGTATAGTATAGTCAGTATAAGTAATCTAGCAAATACATAAAAACATACTTTTTATTTCCAATTTATGTTAGTTTACATCAAAGCCACAAATTGAATTGTCGGTATACTTATACTAAATGATCTAAAATAAATTTGATTGATGTACATTAATTATCAAGACCTATTGCCGATCTCCCCCATAAAAAGTAGCTTTTTCTAGGTAGAGGCCTCCCTAAATACCCCAATACAAACGAGAATTATCATTCTATAGTCTGAAATGCTATCTTTCATTACATTTCGACATCATTACACTCTTATATTCTAAAAAATGATACAAAAAATAAAAAAGTTTTCCCAATCCCTTTATACAAGTACTATATTACTTTAATACTTTGGTAAATTTCATTACATCCTTTCACCTTTTTTTGTTAATGACTTCTTTAAAAAAAATATTAAAATTTATTTTTATTTTTATAGGCCATTAAAAAACTATTTTTAAAAAATTACAAATGAGTCATATATATATATATATATATATATATATATATAATGATTGAAAATCTCTCTGATGTCTTTATTAATTAGCATTTAAATAATTATAAAATCAAAATAATTAAAGGGAAAAGCATATAAGTCTCCATTTAATTCATGGGAATATTAATAAATTTGTATCAGTACTTACTGATACTTAAATTATAAATAATCTTAATAATCGTTACAAATTTCAGATTTACGAAAATATATATTGATTATTATTTGAAAAATATCAATATGGTAGCAAATTTTAAAAAAAAATAAGATTTCAAATAATTTAACTAACATATATCAGAATTTGAAACATCTTTTATCTTAGAATAAAGAAAAAATTAATTAATAAGAGAATAATATTATTTAGCTTTTTTTTAGAAATTATTATGAATGTAAAAAGCATAGAACATTTGTTTATTAAAAATATAATATTGCTAATGATAAAAGATATAAGTTTTTATAAAAAAAGACATTTTTAAGAAAATGCGAAGGATTTTGTGAAATTTACTAAAGCAATAAAGTAATATCATATTCGTAAGTTAAATTAAAAGAATTAGAAAATCTTTTTAATTTTTATATTATTTGGTAAAGATACGAGTGTCATGATATGGAGATGTTATGAAGGATAGCTTTTTTCAGACTATTGGACAAATTTCTTTATATAAATTTAGGGTATTCGGGAGCTCTACCAAGAATAAGGGTAGTTTAAGGTAAGTGTGAGGGGAGTTGGGTGTCGGTTTAATAATAAAATTGCATAATAATAATAGATAGATTATTTATAAATGCTTCGATATGTGACATTGTATTAATCTCGGTTTTTTCAAACATCCCCTCAAGAATTGATATCATTACACAGATGAAAAAAATATATTTCTATGATTAATCTAATATGCGAATAATTTACTTTTATACAAATACCAATTAATCAAAGATGTAGCCTCCAATATACCTAATTTAAGACTTGTCGAAATCGATCAGAAAATAGAAAAATAAAAAACCGAAAGTTGATGCCCCAATTAGTAGCTCTTATTCCCTCAAATATGCGTAAATAATGGCATTTTATAAAAGCAAAAAGACTACATAAAATAATGTGGTTTTTATAAATTTTATATTTTGGCATTAGTAACAAATAAATAGTAATTTATTACATAAAATTTGACATTTCTTTCGATTCTTATATCTTGTTTCTTGTAGAAGGGATCTTCTGAGCAAATATTGTCGTAATTTGTATTCATTGAGATACTTGATAGTATATTCATTTTTAAGGCTATCAAAAAAAAATTAGTTAGCTTGCTAAATTCAATAATAAATAGCTGCAAGTGTATTTATAATTCTAAATAGATTTATACTTGCTAAATTTTTGAGACTACTATAAGGTTATTAATTTATGTATATTACTATTTACTATATTGTACAATAAAGTTATTCAAATTAAGCGTTTTTTGTTTTAAAAATTTAAACATCTTACTTCTTGAATCTTTTTTCATTGTAATAAATAAAAATATATATTTTTTCAGCAAACAAAAATAAATTCAGTTTTTTTTAAAAATTAAATTTAATCATTCAGTCAATATAGTAAAAAAACATAGTGAATATTTAAATTCTTAAAATACAATGATATTATAATAAATCCTCTTAAAATATTATAATAATTATTTTTAATAAATTTACTTGATTGTTAATTAATTTATATATAAAATGGGCGCATGTTGTAAATAATATATTTTTACTACTTGCGCCCATTTATTATATCAATAATGTATAGTTCTATTTCAATTCCTTTATTTTAATACTTATTATTTTTATCAAATTACTTTTCTACTCAAATTAAATGAAATTTATCAATTATTTTATATTTTTATTAATAAATTTATTTTATAAATTGAAATTAAATAATTTTAAAGATTTGATACTTTTATTTGTAAAATGTTTAAAAATTATTAGTGTTTTTAATTAGGAATAATTGAAACTTAACAATGATTATAAGCAAACTTCATTTCTATTATTACAAATTAATAAACATATTTAAAAATATAAATTAAAATACAAATATAAATAATGGGCTCAAGTACAAATAATAATTGAGTATTAATAATTTAATTCACAATTAGATATAACTTTATTATTAATAAAGCTAATTCGTAATAAATATTTTTTTTAAAAAAAGATATAAAGTATGTATATTGTATATTTCTTTATATTTAAGAACTATAATATTCATGATTCTTTTACTAATTTAATAAATTAATATAATCAAAACCCTATTATCCGTAAAAGAGAGAATAATAAGTGCTTTGATTTTTAGGGTATAGTTGGGGTCTTATTTGGATAAGTAGAGAAAATTCAGGTTTTATATGAAATTAACGTATTTTTTTGTATATTTTTGACTTAAATCAAACAAAATTTATTTGCTTGTCGTTGTGGTAACTCTTAAATCTTGCTCTCATAAATGGCTCAAGCATGTCGTATAATGATCATCTATGATAGTGAAGAGCCCTTACTATTATCATCTCGAATAAATTCTATTTCTTCGCTTACATCTTCATAATTTATATATTTCTAAGCTAAGCAAAGCTAATTGATTATTTTTCATGCTTTGTTCCAAAGTAAGACATACTTTCCATATCGCTATCTAATATAATAGAAGCAACAGCCCATACATCCCACTAAAACTGAACCATTGATCCACTCTCTTATTATAATGTATCCTTGGATACCAAGAACCTTAGCTAAGGTTATAATTGTTTTATCGTAAAGCTCTATTGTAATCGATGACAACTAGTCCTAAAGGGCAGATGTTTCTCATAACATTTTCAGGCTTCAAATCTCTATGAACATATCCATATTTATGCAAATCTTTGACACCCTTTAGCTTATCTGATAGAAATCATTCAAATCATTGGGTATCTGTTGTGATATAGATAGTCTTTGTGCGATGAAACCAAATCATAAAATAGCACTATCCAACTTTAGCATTTTCTTGCAATCTCTTCTCCATGCCTCTCTTAGAACCTTATATTCGTTATCGAATTCATTTAGGTACCGCTAATTCTTAATTAGATAGCTGAAGTGTAAACCTTAAATGCATACTCATCAACCACTATGAGCTTTACTTTTTTTGGCACGCTTATTTTCAAATATTCTTAAATTCAAATGCATTCAATGCAGGAATATTCATTAATGTTTCTTAGAAACATGCCAAAAAGGTATTGCCTGCTGACTGATTCATTGTTTCAAATTGTTTATGCCCTAATGAGCTTTTTCGCTATCCTCTTTAATACTCAAGAGTATTTGATTTTCTTTAAGCTAGTGCTAGTTTTTTTAGTTTGCTTTTGCATATGCCTATTAACTTTAGCTGAGTTTGTATTTGACTCTATGCATGTCTTGCACTAATACCTGACATCTACTTTATCGTGCTTGAAATACGCCTTTGCAATTTCAGAATGTATCTCTTTTTATTCCTCTTCAAGTTTTATTCAGTCTAGAAAAAAACCAGAAGTCTTGACATTAAAATATTTTTATTTTTTCAATTGATGTCTGTTCTTTTTCTTCCTCAATATAATCAATTTAAGTTTAAACTCCTAACTCTGCGCTTTCTTTTGGTTTTATATTTCTATAAAAAAAGCCTTTACTTCTAATTCAAGAACTCTTAGCGCAACCTCCCTCTCAAAATAAATAATTTTAAGCTCTTTTGCTTGGCTATAATCCTGTTTCACGATTTAAATTAGGTGCCTTGTTTATTTTTAATTTAAATTTCTATTATAGAGTTCTAATATCCTCACTAGTTATAGTTACTCTGTATATGTTTGGTTCTGAAGCAAAAATGTTTTATTTGAGGTGTTAAAAATCAATTTATACTTAGTCTAGTAGTAGGAGTAGTAATAGTAAAATTCTTTAGGTAATTATAATAAATGCGAGATTAAATCACTAAACTTAGCTTATAACTATAAATTTTTTAATTCATGACTAATATTTATAATTTTACCAACATAGAGAAAATTCAGATTGGTAAAGTACCTATTCAGTTTTGAGCCATTTCGGAACATTTTCATTAAAACCTATTAGTTTAAAACTAGGTACTAATTAAGTTTTAGTGCAATTGAATTGGTAACAATTAAAATTGAACGGATTTAGTTCATGTACTAATTATATATAAACAAATTTCGTACTAATTTAATGCAACTAAATTGATACAAATGGCGTTCTATTTCTGAAGTTTTTGTTACAGCTTCTGCAAGCTTTCTCCACGTATCTTTAACAGGTCGACCTCCTATAAGATGCCCATATTTAATAGAAGATTCTTAAACAATAGGATCCATAAGTCTATAAATTTTGAATCGTCTGATATTTTAAATCATGATTAATGGTTTGTATAACTAAAAAAATATATATTTAATACAAATTATTAATAGGAAGAGGAAAAAAAATGGAATCACTCAATATAAAATGAAAAGATTTGAGAGCCAAGAACTTATTTCAAGATTCAGAAGTAAAGAAGATCTCTATAGATACCTAACTTTACATTGTAAGATTACTTGATAACTATTAACATACTATACAGTTGGTTTATTCCTTTTTAGAGATGGAAGATACAAAAATTACTTTGTGAGGTGAAGAAAGATTTTAAAAATAAAATTATTAAACAAATTGAAATTCAAAACTATCCTAAGATTTCATTTACTAATCTTTATGAGGACGCCATGAAAGATGATGAAGTGGTTATATTTACCTTTTTACCAAGAAATAATTTTTAATAAACTACCAGAGATAAACTTATTCTTTAGTGTTCTTGGTAAAGTAAAAGAGGAGTATCTTAGATAAATAATTGAAGAAGCTCATAAGAAAGGATATTCAATCTCTCCTGAAACTAGAAGAAACAAGGCATTCTAATAAGTTCAGCTTGGCTATAGTAACAAAAGACGTTTCCATATCTTTCAAGTAAGAATAGACATACAACTTTGTAGGAAAATCTGGCTATGGTATATATCTTATGAAAGTATGCTAAGGTTCTTTGAGATAGAAAACAGAAGACAATTCAATAAGTTATCAAGAGACTTTATCATTAGTTTAAGGAGAGATACGCATGCCAGGAATCTTGCGATGAAACATCACAGCTCGCGAGTCAAGTGGAAAGTTTGCTCAGTATTTTAAAGTCTTCGAGCAGCAAAGGTAATCAATATGGTGTTATGAGAACTTTTATTTTCTTTCAGGATGTTTTCAAGCACCTTTGTTATAACGCTAAAAGGCTAGCAAGCAATGATACCTATAAGATGAAGTACTCTTGTGTAAAAGCTTTGCTATTGCTGCATAATTTAGTACTTGTTTGACTTATTCTATAATTATGCTAGTACCATACCTAAGCTTAAGCTGTAAATCTAATATTCCTCATCATAAATAGACCCTAAATTTCACTAATTTATTTTTCTAATATTGCAAATTGGCCTAATTACTCTACTAACCTCAATAAGACCCTAACTATACCCTAAATTTAAAGCACTTATAACTTCTTCATTAAGGTGTTTTGGAGTTTTGGTGAATTCGATTGTCATTATCTTAGAATTATCATCTAATTGCTTAAGATAATTTTGATTTATAATTTAATTATTGAATAACTTTATAGCTTAAATCATCATCATTGATTCAATCGTGCTAATATTGATGTACTATAAATTTCCAAAAGCAAAACTCTTGGATCAACCAACTTTTAATTAAAGGGTAAGTATCAAATTTAAATAATAATTTTCATTAAGTGATTAAATTTTAATTAAATTAAAAGTTACATTTCCTCAGTGTATTTATTATATAGAGAATTTACAGAATCTTTGCAAGATATCATTTTTGTATTAAATTGAGTAAGAATTTATATTACAATAGAATTGTGAATAGAATCAATAATTTACTCAAACTTTTTAATTAATTTATTGAAGTGAATTAAAGGCCTTAATTTTAAAATTTTAAAATTTTGTGCTTTTAGTGAGGAACATAAAATAATAATAATTAAATTGTTCAGTAAGATATATAAAATTAAAAGCAAAAGGTTATTAATATAAATTGAAGGTTTATAATTTAATGATAATAAACTTATATTATGATAATTATTCTTATATAGGCTGAGTTTCATATTTTTATAACGTTTAACTTCTATCATTTAAATATATTTATGATCTCATTTGATTTAAAATTAAAAATAATTAGTTTCATTTTCGAAAAAAATCATATTTCTTAATTTTTAGAAATATTTTATTTGAGTAATGTAAATATTTTTCACAAACTCTATCTCTAAATGCAGAGCACTTAGATAAAATATTTTTTTATTCATTTAAATATATTAATATTAAAATAGTGTGATTAAATTATTTATTTTCTTAAACATTATTATAAATTTTAAAATACTTAATTGAGGTCAAGGAGTATAATTTGTAATTTATTATGGTAAACTTATAGAGTCAAAATAATTATAGTATTTATTATTGTTAAAAATAATTTATATGAATTAAATATAAAACTATATTTAGCTTAATTACAAATATGAGACTTGTTTGTCTTGTTATATTAATTAATTAAAATTTATATTAATTAATATTAACATTGTAATATTTTAAAAATCTCTTCAAATTAAAATGAATAATAAAATTATTAATTTTATTTTAATTTATCCATTTTCATTAGAATTTACTAAAATATAAAATATTTTCTCTTCATTAATAGGACTCGCTATTTATAATAAATTAAATATAAATTGAGAAAATAAATCTTAAAAGATTATTAATTTCTTATTTTTTTATATAATTGTATTGGTATAATATTATAAATAAATTACTTCTATTTTATAAGTTTTGATATTTCTGTCTCTAATAGATATTTATTATAAATATCTATTTCCACTATAAATTAATTCCAATATAATTAAATAATTTATTAATTTATTAAGATACTCATTTAATAATCTATAACCATTTCATGATAAAATAATAAATGTTTTGAGATAATAATTCATTTAAAACTTTGGTCTTGTAAATTTAAAATTAACTAGCATAATTTATAATGCTATGTTTATTTTAAGAAGACTATATTATTATATATTTTAAATCTGACAAATCAAATTTCTTTTTTGTAAAATTTACTATTCAAATTTTTTCATTTTAGTATTATCTTTATTATAAAATAGATCAAAATATAAATATATATGCTGTAAATAATTGTAATTTTAATCAACCATATTAATATAATTTAACTTAAATCTTTTTTCTTTATTTAATTGAAGTAATTTAATGAATATAATATTATGAAATTATACTTAAGCTTTATTATACTCAGTTATTAGGAGCCTGCGTATCGAAGTATTCAATTTAAAAATATGGTTTGCAAAATAAAAAATAAACTAATTTATTTTTGAAATTTGATAAATTTGTTGATTCGATATTTTTACAAAATGAATTTATTTTATTTAATAGAGTATTTTCTTAGTAGATGTATTAATTTTTCATTATAGTTGTTAATCTTAAAAGCTTTTTATTATTTTTTTGTTATTATTTATAATCAATATTTTATGTAGTATAGATAAATTTAAAATGATTTCTTATCTATTTGGAAGTAAATAAATTACGATATGAAAAGAAATAAAAAGTAACAATAAAAGACATTTAGCATATTTTAAGAACCTCACTTAAAGTTTATTCAATATTTTTTTTAAATAAAAAAGTATAATTATTAAAATAAAATGATGGGGGGGGGAAGTTTTCTGGACCATGTTATAAAAAAAAATATTTTTAGAACAGTTTTTTGCATTTAAAAAAAAATTAAAGTTTTTTTGATAACAACTATCAACCATCTTCCGGACTAATTTCATTGTTATGATCTATTAGTGAATATCTTTATTAATGTTGATTCTAACCTCCATCCAAGCACTTTCTCGTTTCTTCTGAAATACCAGTTCATATAAGAATTCTTAGGCATGTTAATCTGGAATTGATCCACTATATATATTTCTTAAGTATTTGAGATGATTCCAAGTGTTCTCAATTCTATAAATTGTTATCAAAACTCCAGGTACTACTCTTCCTATCATACCTCAATATCCTCCTCTTGGTTAATGAATATAATTCCATGATAGTATCCATTATTTCTAAGAAAGTTGTAATCCATCCACCAATCTGTTATCATTCAAAACCCCAAAACCCCTTAGTGAGGTTTATAAGTGCTTTGATTTGTAGGGTATAGTTGGGGTCTTATTGGGGTTAGTAGAGAAAGTACAGGTTTTATGTGAATTTTAAGTATATTTAATAATTATTAGGCGATTTAACTCAAACAAATTTTATCTGCTTGTCTTTATTGTATCTCTTGAATCTTGCTCTCTATAGTGGTTCGAGTATATCGTCTAAGGATTATCTTGGATATGATGGTGCTCTTACAATTATCATGTCTACAATCTGTTTGATTTCTTTGCAGATATCGTCCTGATTTATATGCTTACTCGCTAAACTTATTGATTATTTCTCTTATTTGGTACCATAGTAAGACATGCATTCCATGTCACTCTCTAAAATTATAGCAGCTACTGCCCATACATCCCACTAAACTGATCCATTCGTCCACTTCTCTCTTATTGGGAAGTAGCCAGGAGTGCCAAGAACCTTTGCTAAAGTTACTATCTCTTATCTTAAGGCTCTATTGAAATCGATAACTACGACTTCTAAAGGGCAAAGGTTCAGCATTACATATTCAGGTTTCAAATCTCTGTGAAAATATCCAAGTTCATGCAACTCCTTGACACCCTATATCATATCTGATAGTATATCATTCAAATCATCTGGGTATCTGTTATGATATAAATAATCTCTCAGAGTCATTTCACATTTCTTAAGTCTCAGTGCGATAAAACCATAGCTTAAATTAACACCATCTAGCTTAAGCAAGTTCTTGCAATCTTTTCTCTATGCCTCTCTAAGAATCATATATTCGTTAGCAAACTCATTTTAGTATTGCTCGTTCTTAAGGAGATAGCTGAAAGGGTACACCTTGTATGCATACTCATCAACCACTATAAGCATTGCTTTGTTAGGAACACTTATATGCAAGTAATTCTCAATACAACCACTTAGATTAATTTCATTCAATGCAGGAATGCTCATAGCTTTTGCTTGGAAGCATGCTAGAATTGTATTGCCTGCAGGTTAGTTCATCGATTCTTATCTTTTCTGTCTCTTGAGCTTCTCCTGTAACTCTCTTTAAGATTCGAGAGTATTTGATTTTCTTTTAGCTGGCACAAGTTTTTGTGTCTCTTAATCTTAAATCAAGAATTCACTGAGGTGATGCTTTTGCATGTGCTTCTTAACTTTTGCAGAGTGAGTATAAGACTTATTACAAGTTGTGCATTAGTACCTTCCATCCACTTTTTCATGCTTGAAATATATCTTGGCTTTGCCAGAGTGTACCTCTTTAAGGTGTCTCTTCAAGCTTTGTTCTGTTGAGAAATGATTCTAACAGTCTTCACATAAAAATGTTTTTATCTTTTCGATTGGTTGCTGTTCTTTTAGCTCCTCAACATAATCAATTTAAGTTTAAACCCCTATCTCTGCGCTCTCCCTCTGGTTTAATACTTCTATGATAAAAACCTCTGCTTCAAATTCAAGAGCTCTTAGCTCTACCTCCCTCTCAACATAAATGATTTCAGGCTTTTTAGTGGAGCCAAAGTTGAGCATTGATTGACCTGCTCCTAAAAGTGCTGCTCTACGATTTAAGTTGACCGCCATTTTTAAATTCAAATTTAAATTTCTATTATAAAGATCTTAAAACCTCTATAGCTATATCTGGACTATATAGGAGTTGCAACAGCATAAATGATGGTTTTATCTAAGCTCTAAGACTTCATATTTATACTCAGTTTATAAGTATAATTTTCGTAATTTTACTCTTAATAATTTTGATTCTGGTACCAACTCAGATAAAGTTCAGGTTGGTACTGGTACCAATTAAGTTTTAAACCAGATTGGAACTTTTCCATTAAAACCTCACTGGATTAAAACTAGGTACTAATTAAGTTTTGGTACTATTAAATTGGTACCAATTAAATTTAAACGAATTTAGTACCGGTACTAATCAAATTTAAACAAATTTAGTACTAATTTAATGGAACTAAATTGATAAAAATGGAGCTCCATCTCTGAAGTTTGTTACAGCTTCTGCCAGCTTTCTCCACGTATCCTTACCAGGTTGACCTCCTATAAGATGCCCATATTTAATACTAAGATTTTTAACAGTAGGATCCAGAACTCTATATATTAAAATTTGAAATTCAATAACAAGAGAAGGAACAAGGATGGAATCTATAAGTACTGCAATGAAGAGGGTTGAAGCTTAAGAAATGATCTCAAGATTTAGAAGCAAGGAAGATCTCTATCGATACCTCACTTAGCATGGTAAGCATGTGACATATACTTAATCATATACTATAGTGGGTTTATTACTTCCAACGATGGAAGGTACCAAAATCTCATTTCTAAGAGCGATACTCTGTGATGAGAAGAAAGCCTTCAAAAAAATGAAATTAAGTTGATAGAAATACCAAACCACCCAGAGATTTCAGTCACTAATCTTTACGATTGAAAGATGAAGAGTTGGAAGTTTATCTTCCTACCAAGAAACAACTCTCTAACAAACTTCCAGAAAGGAGCTTCTTCTTTGGTGTTCTTGGCACTTTAAGAGAGAGCTATATCAGAGAGATCATTGAAGAAGCTCACAAGAAACGCTACTCTATTTCTCCGGAAGATTAAAAGAAGCAAGGCATACTAATAAGCGAGACCTGGCTTGCGGAGCTTAAGAAGCATCCATACCTCTCTAGTAAGCTTTGACACATAACTTTGTAGGGAAACCTGGAACTGGTATATTCCTAATGAAAGAGCATGCGAAGGTTCACAGAGAGAGAAAGTCATAGACTATTTATGAAGTGAGCAAGAGACTTTATAAAGATGTTTAAAAGCCAGAAGAAATGAACATAGATGCAGGAGCTGCCACAAAGAGAAGAAATATGGGCCCAAGCAAGCCATAAGAAGAGGAGAAGAAAAAAAAGCCAAACCCCTTTATGGGTTAGTATAATATGTGAACTTATTCATTCATTTAAATCTAAAACTTATTTATAAACATTCATTCTTCCTTCTCTCGCACAAACTGTTGTCTTATCTATGCTTACTCTCTTGCAGCTACTCTGAATCAAGTCTACTGTATCTATAGGCAAGTCATGCATTAGGTGATATAGCAGCAGTTTCTTGCAGTGGGTCTTGATTTAACTCCAGTAGAATTCAATTCCATTAAATTAAGGGCTGTAAGGAACATTGTATAAAGGAGTAATGTTTAACTCTTCATAAGCTTTCTTACACTCCTTAGTCTTATGAACTGAGAGGTTGTCAACAAACAGGATGATCTCTTAATCGTTGTATTTATCTCTCAGCTTATGTAGGAACTCTATATACTACTCTCGCTTAATAGAGCGAGGATGAATAACAAAACTCTCCAAGCCAGAATCTTCACTAATACCTGCTAAAATTACATGGGTTACAACCTTTACTTTCAAATCGTAGACTTCTATATTATCATACTTCTTATACCAAGACTTATTAATAAAGGTGTTGAACGTAAACACAGCTTCATCAGCATGTATGAACTTGATGTTATTAGTAATAGCTCTCTGCATTTAATCATATATATAGTTTAAATTATTACTATAAAATGTTACTGTAAAATCAATCACTCTCTTCACTCTGTTGACAGTCTTGAAAGTAATACCATTTCTTCTATAAATATTGGCTATAGTTTAAGGCAGAACGCATGTCAGGAAACTTGCGATGAAACATCACAGCTCGCTAGTCTAATGGAAAGTGTGCCCAATACTTCAAAGTCTTAGAGTCGCAGAGGAAGTCAATATGAGCCTGAGAGAACTTTTATTTTCTTGCAGGATGCGTTCAACAACCAGAATTAAAATGCTAAACAGCTAGCAAGCAGTGATACCTAACAGTTGAGGCACTCTTGCGTAATAACTTTGCTATTGCTGCATAATTTAGTACAGGTCTGACTTAGTCTATATAAATACACGTACCATACCTAAGCTATTGCAGTAAATCTAAATATTACTCATCATAAATCGACCCTAAATTTCGCTAATTTCTATTTCTCATTTTGGAAATTGGCCTAATTTCTCTACTAACCCCAATAAGACCCCAACTATACCCTACAAATCAAAGCACTTATAAACCTCACTAAGGGGTTTTGGGGTTTTGATTGTACTACCCCTTACAACATATTATCCAACGATAATTCTTAATGTTCTTTCATTTCTGTAATTAACACACACGATTACTTTTTTTTGAACTCCTTAAATATTTTATGAATATCCTCTTAATATTAAAAGAGTCATCAAAATATTAAATTTTGGAATTTATGCAAAATTTATTAAATTCTACATTAAAAAAAATAAGTGCAAAAAACTTCTCCCCCAAAAAGATACTATAATTTTAGACATGTCCATATTTAACTAATGGTTTGAATTATTATAAATAAGAAGTTAATATTTTAAAATACATTTTACTTCAGGTAAACTCTAATACATAAAATTGAAATACCAATGAGATGAAGTTAATTAGACAAGCTGAAGTATCTAGAAATAATTCTAATAGAATTTTACAGAAAATTATTGTATATTAAAAGAATATGAGTTTTAGTTACTTATAAATTTTACTTTAGGTTATTTTATACAAATTATAAATGCACTATTTATGATAAATAATCCGAAGTTAATATAGAAATCTTTAATCTTATGTAATTTAAATTATAAATTATAAGCAAACTTTTAATTTCTAAATTTTGAATTATAATTATGAGTACAAAAAAAGGAATAATCGCTTAGTAAATTTGTAAATTATAGAAGAAATAATAAAGAAATCTATATTAACTACCTCCTAAACTAGAGGTAATCATTATTAATGTTTAAAGAGTTTATAAATATCAAGCTGTTTGAACAGTGGTTAGTTAGTAAGTAAATCACTTAAGTAAGCATGGTTAGTTAGTTTCAATATTTTTATTTATTGTCTACGGAATTTTTTTGGACCTCTAGTATCTAACCCATATTCGAGGTTAGAGGGTGCTCCTGCGCTTGCTTGCAAGGTCG
The DNA here is from genome assembly GCA_000711775.1 of Oxytricha trifallax. Taxonomy (NCBI): domain Eukaryota; phylum Ciliophora; class Spirotrichea; order Sporadotrichida; family Oxytrichidae; genus Oxytricha; species Oxytricha trifallax. The sequence continues at coordinate 20,205 of ARYC01006821.1, forward strand.
GTGTTGCTAATAGTTTTTTAAACCTGGAAACTTAGAGATATCAATAAGAATCTTAGCAGCTGGGTTGTCAACATGAATAGACTTCAAGAATATTGCGCCATCAATTTTGACATTGATTGATCCTTTAGCAGCAGTTTTAGATGCATCTAGTAGTAGGAAAACATGACTCTTCGGAGCTACATTAGTATGCACAGATAAGTTACAGTATCTTGTTTCTAAGGGGGCCATGTCCCTTCCATTCCAAAAACATCAGCTTCCGCACCGTTTTTTGCTCCAAGTTAATCACTCATTAACATTAATAATGAATAATCGTTTAATTAAGAATAATTTTGCATTATTAATTAATATAAATTAATAATTAACTAATCAATGTTGTTTGATTGATTTATAAATTTATCAAATAGTTTAGTTTACATTATCCTCTCTATTTCTTCAATATTGATTAATTCCTAATATCTCGTCTAACTGCTTGAAATGAATTGGTTTACCTACTAAAATAAAGTTAGAAATTTTATATTTAGAGAAATATAATTAACGTACAAATTCCATCAAAGATTCTTCTATCGTCACTAACTGTGTTTTGAATAGCAGAATGCATGAATATTTTAGTGTCTTTTAAGTCAATAATTCCTTAATCATGCAGTTGTCTAAGAGTTATAGTGGCTCTCTTCCCATCTAGGACCGGCATATTTAAATCCATAAAGATGTACTTGTACATATCTTCCTTGTTTTCCTGATATTATTAGATTACTTGATTAATAGCTTCCTAACCATTCTTGGCTTTATCACATTTAAAATTGCCTCTTTAACTTATTAATTAATCCAAAGAGAAAAGATTAAAAGCGTCATCGTCTACTAGGAGAATTCTTTTAGGTTTGTTTTCGTTAAGTTAAGATAAATGTTTAGGTTTTATTTGATAATTTTGGCTATTGTAATAATCATTCAAGTGCTTCTTTTTTACGGAAACAAAATTTTTAAACTCAGATATCTCACAATTTTCTCCTAATCCTGGTTCTGGAACTTAAAAGTAGGGTATTTCTATAATAAATTTAGTTCCTTCGTCTATTTTAGAATGACATGTGATTTGGCCTCCAGCTGCCTTAACTATCTTTTTGCATAAACTAAGTCCTAGGCCCATTCCATGTTAATTAATATCATCTATTTATTTGATATTTTGGAGAAGTTTAAACACTCTTGCTGATTATAAAACCCCAAATCTCTTGATAACTTTTTACTTTGATTATATGATTTAATTATTGATAGAGCTAGACAGCATAAAATTCAGCTAAAAGAATAAGAAGGAGCTTTGACAAGCCAAGCCACTGTAAATACATACTTATACAATAATAAAATAGATGGAAAGTATGATTTCTTTAGTTGTGTAAGCAATACTCTCATACAAGAAAATTAAAGAATCATCTATTAAAAGCTCACAAGAAAGATTTAGAAGTTAAAAAATGAAATTGAGCTAAAGCTTCTCAACAAATGAATAAAGGGCGAATATTATAAGGTGGCGTGCCTGAATAAGCTAGTGAGTTAGAGTACGATAAGAAGGCAAGCAACTAACTAACCTTTGAAATCACAAACATCATGATCAAAATTCAACACTAGAAATACCAGTTCTTGTGAAGATTAATTTAGATACTTTTCTTTAAAGTTATCTAATTCTAGATAATTCCTTTGATAAGAAAATTATTAATGATAATCAGTATGTTTACAAGGTTTATCATTTCTTCTCTCTTCTAATTGATGATAATATTATATGGATTCATTAGCGAGTATTAATTAATCACTCAAAAAGGTTCAAAGAGTGTAGCTACTTAATCAAGCTAGATGCTGATTTAATTGAGAAATAACCCTCAGAGTTTTTATTATGATTAATTTCTCGCTAGTAAAAGTAGAAATAATCAATTAAAAATGCATAAAAAATGAAAGTATCAATGCTAGGTAGTGTAATGGGAGCTCCAGGATATTATCCAGAAAACAAGATAGGAGAGATTGAGACTTACAATTGGATTTTTAGACTCTGACAGCTTTAATAATAGAATGCAATATGCCTCAACGATTACTATTAAATAAGGTGCTTGTGAAAATCAACATAACTATTGATAGAACCAAAATACTAATTAACAAATAAATAATTAATTTAAGAAAAAAACCTAACTCAAATTCAGATTAATCAATTATGCATTTAGAGCTTTGGTTAAATAAAATACACTTAGAACTTCTTAAATGATACTAAAAGTTCTTTTTAGTAATTATATTTTCCAAATTTACTTTTAATTTTATTAAATATTATAAATAATCCTAACCTCTTAAATAATGCGTACCAATCAAAAATATATAAAACATGTTATGACATTCAAAACCCCAAAACCCCTTAATGAGGTTTATAAGTGCTTTGATTTGTAGGGAATTTGTTAGGGTTGGGGTTATTTATTAAATGCGAGACTAAAATTACAAGCTTTTGGGGTCTATTTATGATGAAGGATATATAGATTTAGTGTTTAAACTGCGTTATGGATGTGATATGTATAGTGAATAAGTCAAACCAGTACTGAACTATAAGTCTATTGCATTGCTCTTAAAGAGTAGTCCATCAACTGTTCGCTCTCACTGCTTGAAAGCTGTGTAATTAAGCAATAATAGCTGAATTCTTAGCCTAAGAGGAAGTCAAAGTTTCTTTAGAAGCATATTGACTATCTTATTAATGAAAAATCTTTGAAGTACTAGGCTTACTTCTCTCTCGACTAACGAGCTATTATGTTTCACCGCCAGTTCCCTGAGTTGAAGATCTCTGCATAATCTGTTCCAAACATTTATAAATGAAACGGTATCTCTTACAAAGGTTTAAATCGTATCAAGAGAGTAATAGATTTCACTCTGCCATTTTACAACAACAACTTAAATTATATTTATAATTAAATGCAGAGAGCTAATAGAATAATATTAAGTTTATTCATGCTGAAGAAGCTGTGTTTACATTCAACACTTTCATCTAGAAGTCTTGGTAAAGAGGCATAGCAACATAGAAGTATATGACTAGAAAGTCAAAGTATAAACAATGGCAATTCTTGGAGGAATTAGCGAGGATGCTGGTTTAGAAACTTAT
>ARYC01006822.1:0-10123 GCA_000711775.1 Oxytricha trifallax
ATTTTCAATTATCTAAATAGAAATGCCAGTATCTAAAACTAACTGCTCTGATTTTGGATATAATAAAATCCATAATTTCTAAATAAATTGTTTTAGTTATAGAAATAATAAGATCTATTCAATGGAGGCCATGTCTAATGAACCTTTGCTATATCTTAAAAGACTAAAGGTAAATTAATATGGAATTTTGAGAATTTTTAACTTTTTTTTATAAAATCTAATTAATTATACAGAAAGTTAAAGATCGGGAATGAAGTTGCCTCCTTACAGTAATTTCGCTTTCAGAATATTCATGTATCGTTATGAATTTTTAATTTCTAATATTTATATTTTCAAACATATTTATATGTTATATAATTGAGTTGCAACACTTGTTTATGGATAATATTGAACATTTTAATAAATTTTAAATTATTTAAAAAAGAGATAAAACCCCATAGATCAATTAAGACATGAGAATTGAGGTTAAGAACAATTAAATTAAGAATTAATTATTATTGGTGAATAATTATAATGTTTGGGCTAATTATTAAAACTATTGGTTCGATTAATTGTCCTTATAAAGTAATCCAATCAGGTGTGTTAATTTGATTTTAGCCTAATTATATTAAATATCAGCTAATAATAATTAATTTTTAATCTAATTGTTCTTAACTCCTATCCTCGCTTCTTAATTGATCTATGGGGTTTTAAAAGAAATCAAAGTTTTTAATTGAATTTTTTTCCAAAGTTGAGATTTTATAAATTAAAAACTAAATCGAATATCCATTAATAATTTTGATAAATAAATTTGCTATTTTTTAATAATTTGTTTTTTTCATTGTAGTAATAAATGTTAAACAAAGGAAAATTAGTTATTTAAATTATAATAAATTATAAATTTATATGTTATTCTTTTTTTGTCTGAAGAAATTTTAAAGAACTTTTGTAGATTAAAGAGCTAGGCTACTTTTATTATTATAAAAATACATTCAATTCGGGAAATTTTAAAAATGATAGACTAATTCAATCATTTTCGCATAATAATTTCTTTTTAATAAACAATTAATGTAAGTATTAAAATAGAGGCAACTCAAATCTCTTCTGGTGAAGTGTCCTAAGTTGCCGCAGCTGCATTTCTCAATATCGTTGAACCCATTACTCCTCTACTTCCGTTTATTAAGGCATAATTTAAATAAAATGGTTTTACATTTATTATAAAGATTCAAATAATTGGCTGATTTACTTAATCTATTATTACTAGTGCATTTTTAACTTTTAGTTTACAAAGAATCATCAACCAAATTAATTAGCTATGAATAGACATTTGTGTAAACTTTAGTAAGATTTATAAATTTTTGAAAGTTAGTACATAAAAATAAATATACTCATTTCGCAATGCCAATTCTCTTTTTAATCTTATTGTGGACATATAATTATAAATCCAGAATTTATATGAATTAGATGTAAAAATAATAGATTTTGTTAGAAAAGTAGGAATAATTATATTTTTTCTAAAAAATTTAAAAGAATTTAAATTAATTTATAATAACTGGAAAAATATTTACAGCTGCCAAGATTTATAAGAGAATTGAAAATTATACACAAATTATAATTGAAAATAAGAGAATCATCAACCTTATTTAAAAAGATTTTGATTTCCACAATTGCAAAATCTTAAAATGTTCATATTACTAGACATACATTATACTATAAAGATCGGTTAAACATAGATAACAAAATGTATTTTATAATTATGGATTTCTTCAATCAGAGATTGTCCATTCTCAGAATGTAGAGCTTTTTTGTGGGAATAAATAACTAAATAAGGATAGCAGAAAATTCAAAATCTATGAAAGAACTTTATAATGCTTTCAATTGATCTTCATAATCCATTTTCATATAGAATATTCTTAGATTTTCATGAAGCGAAGTGTCCAAATTTTAAAATTGATCATTTTTTTACACATAAAAAATATCAGTTAATACTTTTTATTTTGGTCAAGAAATTGTTTATGAAAGAGAGTAATTGTTATTTATCTAAAGGCATTAGGAGAATTAGACACATAAGTAATTGATGAAAAAGCAATTCCATATAAATAATTTAAAGAAAGATTTACTCAATTGGATTACAAAAATATTTCAGAAAGAATTCATAACTGTTTAATTTACTTATTTTTGTCTTAAGTAAAAGTTGTCAGAATGATAGAAAAAACTAAGTAATTAAATCTTTAACACATAGTTTTGATAATAACCAACATAAAAACTACAAGTATGAGATACATTAAACTGTTGAAGTGTCATATATTAGAGGATGGATGATATTATTATTTTAGAAGTAGAATGGATGAATCCACTTTAATCTCAACAATAGACAAAATTTTAATGCTGATTTAAGTTGTTGTTGCCTAGGTGGTGTCTTACAAGTACGGTAAATAGCTGTAATAATTTAGTGGTATCTTTTAAAACAACAACGACAACAATTAATTAAACAGTTTAAGGCTTTACCATCTACTTCCATGCTGATTGAAAAGTATTTATTATGATATGTTAATATAGCATTTTCTAATATTTATAGTCAAGAAGTCATCTTATATTATCTATTGCATAAAATGATATTTGATAGAGCTACTTAGTTAAATAAAAACTTAACACTCCATTGTTTGTTGTTTACGAAATTCAAAACTCTGAGTATTTAATTATCGACTCCTAGTATGCTGAGTGTAAAACAATAATTAAGAAATATTTTTAGATTTAGTATTCTTATAGTTTGTATAGAGACCTTGTACATACTCTCTAAGTTGAATTATAATTTGCATTTATCATAATTTTTTAAATCCCTTTCTGGAAAATTAAAACTATTTGCCAATAAAAAGTAAAAATTTATTTCAGGGAATTTTAATTTTATATGTAGTTGCTTTTTTATAGAAAATATATTTTTATAACTTTAAGAGCTGAATCCACTTAGTGAAAATTAATCTTGAAAATGAATTATATTGTTAAAAAATAGCATATATGCGCTAAAAATCTGATTGCATAATATTCTCCGATTTACTTAAATCTAAGATTTTATACAATCTTTGTAATTATGTGGGATAAATCTTCTCAAACTTTAGATTTAGTGGTTATGGGCAGAAATATTTCAATTCTATAATACTTATAATTCTATAAAATATTAGTAAATCACTTTGAAAGCATCAGTAATGAATAATTCTTATACCTAATTTCATTTCGATGTTTTATCTCAATCAAAATAATAATTTATTGCATTCATTTTCTTCCCTCAATTTAACTGAACTTTTATTCATAAACTCAAAATTATGTAGATGATATCCAGAATGATATAAGAAAATTTTAAATTTGTCTGAAATTCTAAAAGTAGTCTCTACAACAATAGCATCTAGATTTCATTATTGTTGTTAAAAATTCATAGACTTAGCTACTGTTAAATGCCATTCTTTGTTGAACTGAACTTGTGGAATTTCAAGCATAGCTATTTTCGATCTTGACATGTGTTGATTTTCAGAGAAAAGTATCATATTACATGATTTAGATTAAAAACCCCTAAACCCTTTCAGTAGTTTGATTGAGTTTTTGATTGATAAAAGTAGACTATTAGTGCATACTTTATTAGGGTTTTAATAAGGTTTATGTAGGGGTTTGAAGTTTAAATATTAGTAATTTAAGTGAGTATATGCGAGGTTTGGGGTCAGTTAATGACAGTCAGTATATAGGTTTATTGTTTAAGTTGCGATATGGATGCGATGAATATAGTGAATAACTCAAGCCTGTTCTGAATTATACGTCTATAGCAAGGCTACTCCATCAATCTCCAGCAACTGTGAGGTCTCACTGTCTATTAGCATTGAATTTAAAGAGATAGCATCTTAATTCTAAGCCTAAGAGACCCTTAAAATTTTAGCAGCATCATATTGACTATCTTATTTATGATAAGACTCTTTAATACTGGGCTCATTTCTCTCTAGCTTTGAGGGCTGTGATGTTTCATCGCCAATTTCCTGAGCTTCACATATCTGCTTAATCTATAGCGAACATAGATAAAAAGAACGGAATATCTTACAATACAGTCAATCGCATTAAGAGAGTGATTGACTTTAATGTTCCATTTTATAAGGATAATATAAATTTATATTCGATTAAATGCAGAGGGCTATTACTAGTAACATTAAGTTCATACAATCTGATGAAGAAGTATTCACGTTTAATACCTTCATATCAAGGTCTTGGTATAAAAGATATAGCAGCATTGAAGTATATGATTAAAAGGTTAAGGTTTTAAATCATGCTATACTTATTGGAATAATCGAAGATAATGGTCTTGAGACTTATGTTTTCCACCTTCGCTCAATAAAGACCGAATAATATATAAAGTTCTTGCAATAACTCAGAGATAAGTACGCCGACTAAGAGATTATTCTGTTTGTAGATAACTTATCTGTCCAAAAAACTAAAGACACAAGGAAGGATATGAAAGGCTAAACATAACACCTGTATTTAATGTTCCATACAGTCCTTAATTCAATGGAATTGAATTATGTTGGGGCCTATTAAAAGGCCACTACAAGAAACTTCTGGTCTATCACTAGATGCACGATCTGAAGATAGATACAGTCGATTTTATTAAGAGTGCTGCTAAGAGAGTCAGTGATGAGAAAGCTAAAGTGTGCTCAAGAGAAGGGATATTTTGTGTTTATAAATAAGTATTAGACTTAAAAGAATGAATAAGTTCACATATTAAATTTGCCCGTAAAGGGATTTGGCTTCTCTTTCTTTTCTTCTTCTTAAGGCCTGCTTAGACTTAGACCCATATTTCTTCTCTTAGTGCCAGCCCCTGCATCTATGTTCATCTCTTCTGGCTTTTATAAATCTTTGAAGAGTCTCATATTCAATTCATGCTTTACTTAAGACTTTCTCTCTCTGTTTAATTTGCTGCGCCCTTTCATCAAGTAAATAGCAGTACCAGGTTTTTCTATAAAGTTAGAAGACTAATCTTACTTGAGATGAAAGGATGTTTTTGAAGTTCCTACAGCCAGGTGTCACTTATTTTCATACCTTGCTTCTCTTTTTCTTCAGGAGAGATTCTGTAGCATTTCTTATGAGCTTCTTAAATAAATTCATTTAAGTACTCAGGTTTCAGAGTTCTAAGAACTCCAAAGAAGAAGTTTCTCTCTGCCAACTTATTAGAGAGCTGTAGCCTTGATGGAAGGTAGAGAGCTACGTCCGGATCACTCATAGCATCGTCATATAAGTTTGTCACTGATATTTCAGGGTAGTTAGGTATCTCGATCATACTGATTTAATTAGACTTAAAAGCTTTTTTGTCTTCACTTAGCAAAGCCTTTAAGAATGATATTTTGGTTCACCTAAGTTGGCAAGAACAATCCAAATATAATGGATTTATTAATATTACTTAAGAACTTACCTTGCTACCAAATATCTATAAAGATCCTCTTTGCTTCGAAATTTTCCTCTTAAATTTTGAGATTAAATTCTCTTCATTGCATCATTCATAGACTCCATCTTGCTTCCTCTTTCTAGAAATATCAATGAAATTTAAAATTATGGATATCCCTTCCAAGTTTATTAAAAACTTTCTACTAAATAGAGAGGACCTACTTAAGGTCAACCTTGAAAAGATATGAGGAGAAGCATTGAAAACTTGCACCAAGTTTCACAGATTGATTTGTATTTTTATCAATCTATCTCCATTAAATTGCTCCTAATAATGTTTAATTATTTTAGGAGGTCCTCCAAATTAAATTTAAACTTTACTAGGAGTTAAATTTTAAGGTTAAATCTTAATTAGGAGCAGATTAAGTTTAAAAATGTTTAATAACTTTACCTCCAAATTAGTTCAAACTTGATTTGGAGGATCTCCTAGAGAAACAAAACTTCATTAGGAGTATTTTAATTTTACTAAAACGTATACAATTCTCATAAAATATGTCAACTTACAGTCTTTTATGCTTATTTAATTTTCTTACCTCTCAGCCGAGAATCTACCTGAGTGTCTGATACTCGACTATAAAAGTCGATCAAGGTATATTTTATCATTATTATAATAAAATATATCAGTAAACTAAGATGAGCGCTAGCCTTTTAAGATGAGCGGCATTACTTGCGTAAAATCAACAAAAATTATCATTCCATTAACCAAGAAAAGTAGAGACCAGAGACGCTTGTACTTTGTGGGAGCCTGCTTATGACAACTTTGACCATTCTAGCTTTGAGATTTAAATATAAGTTAAGTAGGAGGTTATCAAAGAAGCTGTGCAAATTGAGGATGAGGTTAAAAAACCCGCCATAGAGGATTAAGAATTACCAGCCAAAGTTGACTATTAATGCAAAGAATTCAATAAAGTTTTCCCTTACAAGTCAACTTATAAAAGACACTTGAGAGATATACACAACGATATTCCAAGGTTATATCTCAAGCATTAAAAGAAAGATGGGAGGTATGTCTGTGAGTTTTGTGGAAGCCATATTCTCATACTAGAGACCTCAAAGTGCACTGAAAAAGCAAAATCAAAGTTTTGTCTTTATTCATTAACCTACAGGGTATAGATTCCTCTAAAAGAGAAGATCAAGAAACCCAGTGGAGTCTCTTAGAGTTGAAGTCTTGAAGTAAGTTAAAATGAAGAAAGCAGTCAAGAACTTTCCAGTCTCTGATATCAATAAAATCATGGTTAAAATAGAGGCAATGAAGATTCCCATATTAAAAATTATTGACTTAGATTCTTGCTTAGAAAGCTACCTCACTCTTGAAGATAAAATAGAGAAGAGAGTCATTACTGATGACTAATCAGAGAATTCTTATCTGACAATAGATGTCAGAGACAAATTAGCTAAATAGTTTATCAGATTGTTGAGGGGATTGAAGAGCTTCACAAGCTAGTTTATGTTCATAGAGAATTAAAGCCAGAGAACATCATGATGAACTTTCAGCTTCTTAGAGTTTATATTATTGACTTCAACAGAGCTCAAGAGTGCAAGCCTCAGCACAAGGAAATTATACGGCACTCCTGGATATTTCCCAGAGAGAGAAGATTGGAGAGATGGAGACACTTAATGCGATATCTGGGCTCTAGCAGTAATAATAATAGAGAGCTACATGCCAAGAAACGATTACTTTAGCTGGCAGGAGTGAAGAGATTCTAAGCAAAGAATCAAACAATATCTTGATAAAAATAAAATAAATGGAGGTCTCAGAGAACTTACATACTCAACTATAATCAAGCCAATCTAAGAGAATTAACAAACAATAGAAACGATCAAACATCAACTTAGAAAGACGAAATTCAGAGAACTGCCACACGACTCTAAGATAATGTTTGTGTGAAATATTTTATAAAATCGCTTGTTATACTCACTAAAAATACTAATATTTAAACATTAAACCCCTACATAAACCCTATTAAAACCCTAATAAAGTATGCACTAATAGTCTACTTTTATCAATAAAAAGCTCAATCAAACTACTGAAAGGATTTTGGGGTTTTGATTAGTATTTTTAAGGATGCTAAATTTATTAATTGTTATTCAAGACTCTCTCAATATTGAAAACTATCCTATAATTTTCATGCAATATTACATTAATTAAATTTTCTTGTCAATGTGGAAGTAAAACAAATTCATCTGCTAAAATTACAGATTTAGCTGGATCAAGCTATTAAATTAGGGCAACTCTTTTATCTAAGTTTTACTTAGCATGCTTTGGAGCTTTCTTACATCTTTTCTTAGAATACATTTTATGAATGTGAATTAAATTTATTTATAATACTATTTAATTTATTTGAATAATTTAAGATTAGCTCTTATTATTATAAAATTTTAATTGTTACTTCAAACCAAACTACTGAAAAAAATTTATTATCCAAAAATAATTTAAATATTTGACATTTATAAATTCTCTTATTTTTTAAATTAATTATACCCTTTATTTATGAATGCTAATTATTAATTTTATATTTTAATTACAAAATGGAATACAATTTGTTATAAACTGACTAACTATTCGAGAGGTTACTCAAAGTTAGGCTAATTTAAAACTTTATTACAAGATTTAGAAATATTATAAAGAATTGTTGTCTTATATAGTAACATTCGCACGAGTAAATTTATAATATTTTATTAAATAAATTGAAGTTTAGTTTTAGAAAAAATCATTTATAATTCATGAATTTAAAGAGGGTTTTTTTACAAGAATTAATCTAATTGTCACCAGATGAACTGATGAATAAGTTTAGGTGTAAAAATGATCTCCATAGTTACTTAATTTATTAAGGCAATTTTAATATTTATCTAATCCATTTTTATAGCTGGTATCTTTCTTCCATCTTAAGAAAATAATCGGATTGAGTTTCTAAATAAATAGTAACTGGTCACAAAAAAGCTTTAAGAATATTATAAATAAAACACAGTAATGTACCAAAGTATCCAGAGTTATCAATTAAGAATATTTTATGATTTGTTAGGCCAGATTAAGAATTTATGAGTTATTTGCCAGATAAAATGAAAAAAAAGGATAAAAAGTTAGGATTAAAAAAGATATTTTGTTTGGGCTGATGACCATTTAAAGGAGGGTGAATTAAAAGAATGATTGATGACTGTCACAAAGCTAGAGTAGGAGGAGCTGACAGACCATCACATAATTAAACATTTCTCGCAATTCAAGAGTGGGCAACTACTCTCAAATAGTTCCCATTTAATTAAAGTAATTTGTATATATTACAGATTAAATTATAGAGAAAAAAGGGTGGTCGATATATTTGATGTTGGACAGAAATCTTGTGGGTTAGAAGTAATAAATTAAATCAAAAGATTTAGAGCAACTTTAAAAAGAAATTATTAAAAATTGCCCCATTAAGCATTAAAATTTTTATGTATGATTAAACCTAAAATATGAATGAAGAGAGTAAAGAGCCAAATTATTTTAAAAAGTATATTAAAAATTAAGATATTGAGGATAGTTTAAATTTAATATTTGAATTATTTTATTTCAATTTGTTCCCTAATATAGCTACCTAGTCCCTTTCCTTGCAATTCTAATTATATCTCTCTTTTAAGTTTTTCTTAAAGCATAATCAAATACTTTAATCGAATTAATTCTCTGATTATTTAATGATTAATCTGCTATAAGTTTTCGATAATATTATTTGAGTAAACCCTAAATATTTTCTATATAATTGAACTGAGGCATGTATGGAATATTATATATAATTGGCACTCCATTATCTTAGCTTAAATGTTTACTTCTCTAGAATGATGAAGCTTAAGATTATCAAGAAATACAGCAACTTTTTCCGTGTACTAAAGTTTTATTAAACTTGCTGAGAATTCAATAAAGTTACTCTTTTTATTGATTTATTTGCAAGTAAATAATCTTCCAAGCCTTCTTCCTCTGATATGCCTGCAACTACTGCCAGAATTTATACTTAACTTTTTCTATCAACTATTTCAAATCTTTTATCAATTTTTCTCCATGATTTCTTCTATATAACATTTTTAGAAAACTGCCTCATAAATGAATATAATTATATAACCAGTCTCAATAAATAATGAGAATTTGTTCATCAATTACTCAACCAATATAATTGCATCAAATTAACGATTAATAGTATACTTAGGTTTTAGATAGAGTACCTTATATTTAATTTTATATTTCTTATGAAAAGCTCTTAGTTTAGTTGGTAAAATTGTAAATTCAGGAAATTTTTGGTGAAATAAAATTCATCTGTAATAAAGTGAGTATTATGTCCATTTAATTATAGTTTCATCATCTAGAATAAATTTAATTTATCAAATACTTAAGTTTAATTTTTATATTTTATGTATTTTATTTGGCTTCTTTATAGATTCAGCTTGTATTAGAACTTTTTTGTTGTTGTTGTATTGAGACATTATTAACAATAAAGCAATTCCATTAAAACTTCTTATAGGCTTATTGTTGCTGTCAACTTGGTCAGTACCATATCATAGTTAATATACAAATTAATGGGGTTTTTGAAAGAGGATGGCAATACTAATTAAATTTGAATTGATTAATTTTTGAAGATAAATACTTAATTTAATTAAAATTAAATCCTTAATTATATATTTAAGGTACTTTATCGCATTTTAGCTA
>ARYC01006823.1:0-21635 GCA_000711775.1 Oxytricha trifallax
AAGAACACCAAAGAAGAAGTTCCTCTCTGGGAGTTTGTTAGAGAGTTGTTTCTTGGTAGGAAGGTAAACTACTACTTCCTCATCTTAAATGGCATCCTCATAAAGATTAGTGACTGAAATATCAGGGTAGTTCGGAATTTCTATTAGTTTAATCTCTTTATTTTTAAAAGCTTTCTTCTCCTCACAAAGTATTGCTTTCAAGAATGAAATTTTGGTACCTTTCATCGTTGGAAGGAATAAACCAACTGTATAATATGTTAATAGTCATCAAGTTATCTTACCATGTAAAGTTAGGTATAGATAGAGATCTTCCTTACTTCTGAATCTTGATATCATTTCTTGAGCCTCGACTCTTTTCATTTGATCATTGAGTGATTCCATCTTTGTTCCTCTTCCTATTAATGAATATCAAATTATAACTTATAGACTTCTGGATCCTATTGTTTAAAATCTTACTATTAAATATGGGCATCTTATAGGAGTCAACCCTGCAAAGATATGTGGAGAAAGTTTGCAGAAGCTGTAACAAACTGCAGAGATTGAGCTCCATTTTTATCAATTTAGTTCCATTAAATTAGTACTAAATTTGTTTAAATTTAATTAGTACTGCTACTAAATTCGTTTAATTTTAATTGGTACCAATTTAATAGTACCAAAACTTAATAAGTACCTAGTTTTTAACTAATGAAGTTTTAATGGAAAAGTTCCAAAATGGTTCAAAACCTAATTGGTACCAGTACCAACCTGAATTTATTCTCAGTTGGTACCAAAATTAAAAATATTAAGCATAAAATTATAAAATTTATAGTTATAAACCAAGGATAAATATGATGTCTAACACCTAAGAATCAACCATTGTTGTTGCAGTGCCAGCTCCTACACAAAGTTAGTATAGCCAGTGAGTTATTTACTTATTAATAATAGAAATTTAAATTTGAATTTAAACATGGCGGCTAACTTAAATCGTAAGGCAGTTTCTCTTGGAACAGGTTAATCATTGCTCAACTTTAGCTCCTCCAAGTAACCAGAAGTAATTTATATTGAAAAGGAGGTAGAGCTAAGAGCTCTAGAGTTTGAAGCTGAGGTCTTTAAAATTTAAGTTTAAAACAAGAAGTAGAGTGCAGAGATGGGAGTTTAAACATAAGTTGAAATGGTTGAGAAGATAAGGAACAGCAACCAATAGAAAAAATTAAAACATTTTAATATGAAGACTGCTAAAACTTCTTCTCAACTGAGTCTAGATTGAAGAGGCACATTAAAGAGGTACACTCTGGCAAGGCCAAGATCTATTTTAAACATGACAAAGTGGATGGAAGGTACCAATGCAAAACATGCATGAAGTCTTACACTCACTCAGCAAAGGTTAAGAAGCATATGCAAAAACATCATCTTAGCGAATTCTTGATTTAAGATTAGGAGACTTAATAACTTGTACCTGCTAAAAAAAAATCAAAAATTCTTGAGTCTTAAAGAGACCTACAGGAGAAGCTCAAGAGACAGTGTCCTTTGAATCAATGAACTAGCCTGTAGATCATACTGTTTTAGCATGCTTCCAAGCGAAAGCAATGAGTATTCCTGCATTAAATACAATTGAACTTAGTAGCTGCATTTAAAATTACTTGCACTTAAGTGTGCCTAACAAGGCAAAGCTTATAGTAGTTGATGAGTATGCATACAAGGTATACCCTTTCAGCTATCTCATAAAAAATGAGCAGTATTAAAATGAGTTTGCTAACGAATATATGATTCTTAGAGAGGCTTAAAGAAGAGATTGCAAGAACTTGCTGAAGTTAAATGGTGTTATATTAAGCTATGGTTTCATCGCACTAAGGCTTAAGAAATTTGAAATGACTTTAAGAGACTATCTTTATCATAATAGATATCCTGATGACTTAAATGATATTCTTACAGATATGATTAAGGGTGTCAAGGAGTTGCATGAACTTGGATATGTTCATAGAGATTTGAAGCCTGAAAATATTTTGCTTAACCTCTGCCCTTTAGAAGTCGTAGTTATCGATTTCAATAGACTTAAGATAAGAGATAGTGACTTTGGCTAAAGTTCTTGGTACTCCTGGATACTTCCCAATTAGAGAGAAATGGACTAATGGCTTAGTTCAGTGGGATGTATGGGCAGTTGCTGCTATCATATTAGAGAGCAATATGGAAAATATGTCATACTTTGGAACAAAGCACGAGAAATAATCAATAAGTTTAGCAGCTAAACATATAAAATAAGAAGAAATCTGCGATAAAATTAAGAAGATAGTTGAGATGGTCATAGTTAAAGCTCCAGCGTATCCAAGATAATCATTAGATGACATTCTAGAACAACTAAAGACAGCGGGATTCAAGAGGTATCACAAAGACAAGCAGATAAAATTTGTTTGAGTTAAGCACAATAATAATCATTAAATATTCATTAAATTCATATAAAAAAACCTGCATTTGTCTACTAACCCCAATAAGACCCCAACTATACCCTAAAAATCAAAGCACTTATAAACCTCACTAAGGGGTTTTGGGGTTTTGAATGTGATATTGTATGCGCAGATTAAATGATTATCATGAAAGAAATCGATACTCAGAGAGAATATTGTTAAAATCAACAATTAACTCGACAGATATCTGCATAAAAATTATAATTTATAAGTAAAACTTCAATTTTAGAAGCAGATATTATTTTATGTTTGGTAAATATTATATAATTGATAAAATTAATTGTATATTATATATAATAATTATTTATAGTATTTATATAAAAATATTAACATCCTTACAATCTTTGCTATTGCAATTATTAACTGGCCATTCATCTCTCATTGAAAATTATACCTTCATCATAACTACACTGTCTCTATTTCTTGCGTAATATTATTCATAATTCTAAATAATTTCATCATTGGAATTAGGATATTTATTTATATAATAAATGTTCAATAATAACTTAACAAACTATCCTCTCACAATATATTTATATGACAACTATGGCTTGACTCTTTTTCAAAAAGCAAAATTTATCTTTGAAATACTCTGCTAGATGAAGGCTTCACCGAATAAGAGCAAGTTGGCTAGACGAAAGGAGTCTTGGAAAACGCTTCTCAAAAATTATTACCACTACTAATGAATTTTGTTTCAACGATTCTTAATTAATTTGGCAAATTTGAATCCAAAGTGTTGAGTAAAACTTATTCTAGATTGATATAAATTCTCTATATTTGGATAATATGGTTAATGAAGAAGTTAAAATGAGAGAGTTTCATAAGTGGAATTAGAATTAGCGTTTAAAAAAGTTTAATATAAAAATAATAATAATAATATTATCACATAAAGAGCTCTGAGGACCGCGATCTAAAATATATGTTAATATATAAGGGACAAGCCCTTTCCAATTAGTTAGTGTCAACTTCTTAGGGAGTGACTACAGGACCTCTGTTGCTTTGTTCATTACTCTTTATGTATTCTTTTGAGTTGTTTTCTTTTGCTTTTTCTTAATTTACTTCCCTTGTTAATCTCTCATTCCGTAACTTAAGAAGTATTAGTACCGAGGTGTGTTTTCAAAATTTTCCTTGACATGTTGTTTTAGCTCAATCTATCTTTGATCAATCTTTATTTTTACCCTTCCAAACAGAGAAAAGTGATACTATGTTAAATATATCCTTTTGTGATTGTGTTGTTTTCGGGTTCAGGTCCTTAGTAGTTGAGACTTATTCGTAGTCATTAGACATTATTCTAAAGTAGTTCTAAATGGGGATATAGTCTGATAATCATTGGTATATATTTGGAATAAATTTCTGGTCAGAAACTGATCAGAATTTATAAAGGTACCAATGTGTGAAGTATTAGCCGTCATAGGATCCATTATTGAAAAATATATCTTATTACAATTCAATAGTTAAAATTAAGTTGTGGTATGTGGATTAAATATAGCTTGCATTTTTGGGTCTTCTCCATTTTCTTCCCTGATGTCTAAGTTTCAGTCATTTCTAGACTGTTTTTTGAGTGTTTCTTCTTGTTTAATGTCTTTTTTAGTTAGCATTTGATAAGATTTTATTATTATATAGGTAGTTGGGGTTTTGTTGACTTTGTTTCTGGGTGATGTCTCAAGGTAACTATGGAGTTTGCATTTTACTTTAGTTGTAGTATCTTCTTTAGAATGGTTGTCTTTCCTTAGCCTTTTGTTTAGCTTCAAAGGCATTATTCTCTTTAAGTCTCTAGTACTCTATCTTCTCGAGATCTAGTTAGTGAATTTGCTCTTAGATTTATTGTTCCTTAAGTCTTAGGTATTTTTGTGGATTCTTTCATTCCATTGTGTGTGTATAAATGTGGGATAAATTCCAAATCTTAAGTTGGATTATCCTTTCCGAATGAAAGACAGTCATCATCATCAATCCAGTCTCCTCCATCTGAATCAGTTTCAGAGGCGCTTCCCTCTCTTGATTTTCCAGTTATTAGGTGGTAGTAGGGGTAAAATTTTATTTTAGTTGTGCATAAATTTCGTGGGGTGGTTCTTTATCCCCGTCTTCCCAGACGTAGTTATAAACAAAGGAGACTTTTTTATTTTCGTCAAACTCTTGGAGCTTGGAATTTAACATTTACGGTTTGTCCTGTTATGAAGTTAGATTTGCTTTAATGAAACTGTCGCTGTGTGAAATTATCTCTCTATTATCTTATAGATACTAATTGTATGCAATCTCAAAACTTCCGTGAGGGACATGGAAATAACTCTGTTCGAACTTTTATATTAGGTCTTTTTTTTATTATATTCACAAGTTGAATTCTAATTTAGATAACAGTTAAATATAATAGATAACCAAAATAATGACAAATACAAGAAAGAAAGTAAACTTATGTCGATGCTTTAACGATTAAATACCATATATTAACCAAAGTGCTAGTAATCTGAAGTTTAAACAGGAGATTTTTAGAGATATTTATTAAAAAGCTATGAAAACACAACAGCTATCTTTGTAGTTAGACTCGATAAAAATGAGAGAAGTAAAAATCAAGATGAAGCATTAATATAAAATAGTGTATTATTAATATTATTTAATGCTGTACGGAAATTAATTCTGGGTCTTAAGCTAGCCAGATAGAGATAATCAGATATTCATACTTTGATTTTTGGCTCTCCAGTTTCATCTATCCAAAAGAAAGTTGTCCCATATACTGGACTTACTAGTTTCACACCGCGCACGTTCATTGATTGCATTGGGTAAGACTTTTGTGGTCTTTCGCTACTTCAAAATAGTGAATAAATGATTTTTCCATCACATAAATCTATTAAATAATTAAGCAAAGTAAGAAATATATCAGCTCTTTAAATTATAGATTTAAATTATTAGAGAGTAATATTAATAGTTTATTATCTTATTATTTAATTAAACAATAAATAAATAATAAAACCCAAGGTAGTTTCAATGAAGTTAAATTATTTAAGGAGACCACCAAATCATCTATTGTTATAATTTCAGCTATGTTAAAGCAATCAAAATGGAACTATGGTCACATGTCTCAAGTTAGGTAATTAATGATGCAAATAATTAAGACTGTAATGAATGAGGAGAGCGATAGCAAAAAGAAAGACATTGATATCCTGCCTCTAGTTAGTAAGAGTACATAATTAGTTAATTATGCTAAATTAGATTAGTAAATTCAATAAATTTAAGCAAAAACAGTACTTGGTTTCTATTTATATGCACACAGATATAAAAAAGCAATTAAATAATTAAAAACAAATGAAGAATTGAAATTAGCTAAACAAAAGCGGATGTTGAAAATGAAAGAAATGTAGATGTGTACAAATCAGGAACCAAACCTCATTAAAACAACATAAATTAGCAGTATAATTAATTAAGGAGTTAAGAACTTAGTTTTTTAAGGAAAATAGTGATATTCTGAAACAAAAAAATAATTCAAATTTTGATAGTATCTGTCAAGTAATATAAAATAATTATTTTATTGTTTTATTGCGTGATAGTATTATTAAAGGTATAAAGAGAGGTTTAGAAATATAAGAAGTAAACAATAATTCCTCTAATAATATCTGTTCTTAATAAGGAAATTTAGTGCTGTTCTAAATTGACATGAGATATTTTAAAACAAAAAAACAAGCATTAAATGACAAAACAATATTAAGCACCCAAACAAAAGTAATGATAAAATTTAATAACTAAAGTAAAATTGTCAAAATTAGAGTAAAATACTCATGGTAATAACATTTGAAATAAGTAATTTAACTGTTCCTTAATATCAGTGTACTAAGCCAATCTATTATAGAAACAAAAATAAACAGAAACAACAGAAATTAAGGGAAAATGGAGGAAAAGCAATAACGATACTATTATCAATAATATACCAAAGTAACTTATTGAAGGAGGTCTACTATTTAATTATTTGTAGGAAAAAATTAAATGTATAAGCTATGACTTTAAGAGAAGGGACTGATGAAGGTCTTTCTAATCTTAATTAACTATTTCAGTATATTATGAATGCATCACACTAATAAATTATTATTGCTTTTATATTTGAAATAATTTGGAATAATAATAACATCCGTTGAATGACATCATTTTCAATGTTAACTGTTTATCTGAATAGTTATAATTAAATACTTTATACTGTCAAGATAATAAAATAATCAAGTAATTTAAAATTTTGTATATTAATAAAAGAAATACAAGATAGTAACTCTCTACAACATATTAAAAACAGCGTTTAATTGAAATATTAAGTAATTAGAGTCATTTAAAAATGATTAGACATATACTACCAGACACTATAAAAGCGTGTAGATTATATTACCTTTAGCATAAAATTATAATCACTTTGGCTTAAACTGTAACTTTTAAAATATTAAATAATGTGTTAATAAAGATAAATAAAAATTAATAAAGTATTCAATTTTTTATTTATTGTTTGAAAATGCATCAATTGATTGCTATAATTACAATTAATTATTTAGAGTAAGTACTATTTATATAAGATGTTCTTTTTCATTATTATAGTCTTCCATAGCCATCAAAGATTAAATACATCCAAATTCTTCTTAAAAGAGGATGAATAGTTCAGTTTGTAAGAATATCTTCTTCGTATCACTGTTAGATCTAAATTCCCTAGATTTCTTCGTAATGTTGTTGTCAAACTTAAAAGCATAAATGCCAAGCATCTCTATCTCGAATATATTTGTGCACCCATAAATTATCCATTCATGCCTTCTAAAGACATTTTATAGCTTTTCTTTTTCTTCATGAATTGTATCATTGATGTTATACTGGCCATCCTAATTACTGTTTTAGGATGAGGAGTAGCTTTCTTCTACACTGTGGTCCTTTTCTCAATCATCATAGCTATGATTGTCTTTTAAGTCCTGCCATTTACAGCACTCTCTTGTCAACCTATAGAATTCGTGCTTATTGACGAATAAATATAGCAAACGAAGTAAGGCGAGATAATGCGGCAATAATCTTTCTCGCACCATCCTATGAATTATCTTGATCTAAAATTATGAATACACTTCAATCAATTATACCAATCTTGTAAATGTCTTTTAACAGTTGCCCTTTTCCTCGAATACTGATGCACTATGTCAATCTTAAGATGCTGATGATTGCAGTAACGTTACAGTAAATAACAAGTATATCTATGCCTTCGATCTCTTTTTGCCGTACATTATTGTATGTTTGGGACTATTATACTAGTCAAAGATGAGAAGTTGAGAATCTGAGGCTATTTGAAACGGACCTGTAATTCGTATGACTCTGTTGGTAAGCTTGGATAAAAAGGTTTTATCAACAACTGTAATAATTGAAATTAACTCAGGTTTGTTTAACTAAAAGGCTCATATTGAAATTTGAAAGCTTTCTGAATTGCGAATGAGACCATGTAAATATCTTATATAATGCAAATAAAACAAAATAAACAAAATAAGTTACATTTATTCAAGTAATAAAATATATTTAAATTTTGAAATAAGCAACCTTCTTATTGTCTAATTTTTATAATATAATAATTATTTTAAACATTGCATTTTAATTAAAACATGTTATACAATTTGAATTTAAAATGTAAAATATTATTAAAGTAAATTCCATTATTAATTAATAATAATAAAAAAAATATATAAAATAAAATTAAAAAAGATTAACTAATTTATAATATTACTGTTGTATATTATTTCTTCGAACTTAATTGTACTTAGTAAATATTTAAGCATTGCTAAATTATCTATACCTATATATTCATTGAGAACCATTATTTGAATATTCCGACTTAAATTTAAGCAATTATAACTCAAAATAAACTTTTGAATAAATAAATTAACTTATAAACTTCTTGATGATTTTCAGATAAGAATAAATAAATCTAAAAATATAAAAACATATAAACAATTGGAATCGTAATTGAGAAAAAAAAGAAATCTTAATATACAAATATGTTGGTAATAGATTAAAAAAGAAATCGTTGGTAATTTTCCAATTATAAATATTAAATATTTTTTATAAATATAATATAATATGATGTAAAAAATAAAAATAAAAACAACTTAAAATGAAATTTTATTTTTAATGAATATTTGGAACAAAAAATAATGCGATTGGCCCGAAAAACTTGCCAAAAACTGTAAAAGTACAGTAAAACGCAAAAATTGCTAAAAATATTATAATTTATAAAAATGTTGAAATACGGTGAAAATAGGCAAAATTGGCATATTTGAGCAGTTTATAAGAGATTTAAAATTCATGAAAAAATCAAGATTTAAAAAATTGTGAAAGTTAAAATACCAAATCCAGGTCGATCTTCTATCATACACACAGACCCTTAGGCAACCGATCCAGGTGTAGGAAGCTATATACCATAGATTTTTGAGCTCATCTTTCAAACTAGAAACCTTAGGACTTCAGCAAATAAGTACTTTTAGAGATAGCGTGGCTTCATGCTAAAGAAAGAGAGCTTGCCATGGTTTTTGTGAGAGGGAAAAGTCCTCAGATAACCTTCATTTCTTCTTTGACTGCTCTCTAAGTAGTCTACTATTGTTGATCGACCTCTGAATGACCAGATTAGGTTTTAGAAGATATGGCACGAAAAACTTGCAAAAAACTGTAAAAGTACAGTAAAACGCAAAAATTGCTAAAAATATTATAATTTATAAAAATGTTGAAATACAGTGAAAATAGGCGAAATTGGCATATTTGAGCAGTTTTTATGAGATTTAAAATTCATGAAAAAATCAAGATTTAAAAAATTGTGAAAGTTAAAATACCAAATCCAGGTCGATCTTCTATCATACACACAGACCCTTAGGCAACCGATCCAGGTGTAGGAAGCT
The DNA here is from genome assembly GCA_000711775.1 of Oxytricha trifallax. Taxonomy (NCBI): domain Eukaryota; phylum Ciliophora; class Spirotrichea; order Sporadotrichida; family Oxytrichidae; genus Oxytricha; species Oxytricha trifallax. The sequence goes on from ARYC01006823.1 coordinate 9,329, forward strand.
ATATACCATAGATTTTTGAGCTCATCTTTCAAACTAGAAACCTTAGGACTTCAGCAAATAAGTACTTTTAGAGATAGCGTGGCTTCATGCTAAAGAAAGAGAGCTTTCCATGGTTTTTTGTGAGAGGGAAAAGTCCTCAGATAACCTTCATTTCTTCTTTGACTGCTCTCTAAGTAGTCTACTATTGTTCCTCGACCTCTGAATGACCAGATTAGGTTTTGGAAGATTTGGCCCGAAAAACTTGCCAAAAACTGTAAAAGTACCGTAAAACACAAAATTTGATAGAAATATTATAATTTATAAATATGATGAAATACGGTGAAAAGAGGCAAAATTGGCATATTTGAGCAGTTTTTAAGAGATTTAAAATTCATGAAAAAATCAAGATTTAAAAAATTGTGAAAGTTAAAATACCAAATCCAGGTCGATCTTCTATCATACACACAGAGCCTTAGACAACCGATCCAGGTGTAGGAAGCTATATACCATAGTTTTTTGAGCTCATCTTTCAAACTAGAAACCTTAGGACTTAAGCAAATAAGTACTTTTAGAGATAGCGTGGCTTCAAGCTAAAGAAAGAGAGATTGCCATCGTTTTTTGTGACAGGGAAAAGTCCTCAGATAACCTTCATTTCTTCTTTGACTGCTCTCTAAGTAGTCTACTATTGTTGATCGACCTCTGAATGACCAGATTAGGTTTTAGAAGATATGGCACGAAAAACTTGCAAAAAACTGTAAAAGTACAGTAAAACGCAAAAATTGCTAAAAATATTATAATTTATAAAAATGTTGAAATACAGTGAAAATAGGCGAAATTGGCATATTTGAGCAGTTTTTATGAGATTTAAAATTCATGAAAAAATCAAGATTTAAAAAATTGTGAAAGTTAAAATACCAAATCCAGGTCGATCTTCTATCATACACACAGACCCTTAGACAACCGATCCAGGTGTAGAAAGCTATAGACCATAGATTTTTGAGCTCATCTTTCAAACTAGAAACCTTAGGACTTAAGCAAATAAGTACTTTTAGAGATAGCGTGGCTTCAAGCTAAAGAAAGAGAGATTGCCATCGTTTTTTGTGACAGGGAAAAGTCCTCAGATAACCTCATTTCTTCTTTGACTGCTCTCTAAGTAGTCTACTATTGTTGATCGACCTCTGAATGACCAGATTAGGTTTTAGAAGATATGGCACGAAAAACTTGCAAAAAACTGTAAAAGTACAGTAAAACGCAAAAATTGCTAAAAATATTATAATTTATAAAAATGTTGAAATACAGTGAAAATAGGCGAAATTGGCATATTGAGCAAGTTTTTATGAGATTTAAAATTCATGAAAAAATCAAGATTTAAAAAATTGTGAAAGTTAAAATACCAAATCCAGGTCGATCTTCTATCATCCACACAGACCCTAAGACAACCGATCCAGGTGTAGGAAGCTATATACCATAGTTTTTTGAGCTCATCTTTCAAACTAGAAACCTAAGGACTTCAGCAAATAAATACTTTTAGAGATAGCGTGGCTTCAAGCTAAAGAAAGAGAGCTTTCCATGGTTTTTTGTGAGAGGGAAAAGTCCTCAGATAACCTTCATTTCTTCTTTGACTGCTCTCTAAGTAGTCTACTATTGTTCATCGACCTCTGAATGACCAGATTAGGTTTTAAAAGATATGGCACGAAAAACTTGCAAAAAACTGTAAAAGTACAGTAAAACACAAAAATTGATAAAAATATTATAATTTATAAAAATGATGAAATACAGTGAAAAGAGGCAAAATTGGCATATTTGAGCAGTTTACAAGAGATTTAAAATTCATGAAAAAATCAAGATTTAAAAAATTGTGAAAGTCAAAATACCAAATCCAGCTCGATCTTCTATCATCCACACAGAGCCTTAGACAACCGATCCAGGTGAAGGAAGCTATATACCATAGTATTTTGAGCTCATCCTTCAAACTAGACACCTTAGGACTTCAGCAAATGAGTACCTTTAGAGATAGCGTGGCTTCAAGCTAAAGAAAGAGTGATTGGCATCGTTTTTTGTGACAGGGAAAAGTCCTCAGATAACCTTCATTTCTTCTTCGACTGCTCTCTAAGTAGTCTACTATTGTTGATCGACCTCTGAATGACCAGATTAGGTTTTAGAAGATTTGGCCCGAAAAACTTGCCAAAAACAGTAAAAGTACAGTAAAACGCAAAAATTGCTAAAAATATTATAATTTATAAAAATGTTGAAATACAGTGAAAATAGGCGAAATTGGCATATTTGAGCAGTTTTTATGAGATTTAAAATTCATGAAAAAATCAAGATTTAAAAAATTGTGAAAGTCAAAATACCAAATCCAGCTCGATCTTCTATCATCCACACAGAGCCTAAGACAACCGATCCAGGTGAAGGAAGCTATATACCATAGTATTTTGAGCTCATCCTTCAAACTAGACACCTAAGGACTTCAGCAAATGAATACCTTTAGAGATAGCGTGGCTTCAAGCTAAAGAAAGAGAGCTTGCCATGGTTTTTTGTGAGAGGGAAAAGTCCTCAGATAACCTTCATTTCTTCTTTGACTGCTCTCTAAGTAGTCTACTATTGTTGATCGACCTCTGAATGACCAGATTAGGTTTTAGAAGATATGGCACGAAAAACTTGCAAAAAACTGTAAAAGTACAGTAAAACGCAAAAATTGCTAAAAATATTATAATTTATAAAAATGTTGAAATACAGTGAAAATAGGCGAAATTGGCATATTTGAGCAGTTTTTAAGAGATTTAAAATTCATGAAAAAATCAAGATTTAAAAAATTGTGAAAGTTAAAATACCAAATCCAGGTCGATCTTCTATCATACACACAGACCCTTAGGCAACCGATCCAGGTGTAGGAAGCTATATACCATAGATTTTTGAGCTCATCTTTCAAACTAGAAACCTTAGGACTTCAGCAAATAAGTACTTTTAGAGATAGCGTGGCTTCATGCTAAAGAAAGAGAGCTTTCCATGGTTTTTTGTGAGAGGGAAAAGTCCTCAGATAACCTTCATTTCTTCTTTGACTGCTCTCTAAGTAGTCTACTATTGTTGATCGACCTCTGAATGACCAGATTAGGTTTTAGAAGATATGGCACGAAAAACTTGCAAAAAACTGTAAAAGTACAGTAAAACGCAAAAATTGCTAAAAATATTATAATTTATAAAAATGTTGAAATACAGTGAAAATAGGCGAAATTGGCATATTTGAGCAGTTTTTTGAGATTTAAAATTCATGAAATATTCAAGATTTCAAAAATTGTGAAAGTCAAAATGCCAAATCTCGCTCGATCTTCTATCATCCACACAGAGCCTTAGACAACCGATCCAGGTGAAGGAAGCTATATATCATAGTATTTTGAGCTTATCCTTCAAACTAGACAGTTTAGGACTTCAGCAAATGAGTACCTTTAGAGATAGCGTGGCTTCAAGCTAAAGAAAGAGTGCTTGGTATGGTTTTTTGTGGGAGGGAAAAGTCCTCAGATAACCTTCATTTCTTCTTTGACTGCTCTCTAAGTAGTCTACTATTGTTGATCGACCTCTGAATGACCAGATTAGGTTTTAGAAGATATGGCACGAAAAACTTGCAAAAAACAGTAAAAGTACAGTAAAACGCAAAAATTGCTAAAAATATTATAATTTATAAAAATGTTGAAATACAGTGAAAATAGGCGAAATTGGCATATTTGAGCAGTTTTATGAGATTTAAAATTCATGAAAAAATCAAGATTTAAAAAATTGTGAAAGTTAAAATACCAAATCCAGGTCGATCTTCTATCATACACACAGACCCTAAGGCAACCGATCCAGGTGTAGGAAGCTATAGACCATAGATTTTTGAGCTCATCTTTCAAACTAGAAACCTTAAAACTTCAGCAAATAAGTACTTTTAGAGATAGCGTGGCTTCAAGCTAAAGAAAGAGAGCTTTCCATGGTTTTTTGTGAGAGGGAAAAGTCCTCAGATAACCTTCATTTCTTCTTTGACTGCTCTCTAAGTAGTCTACTATTGTTGATCGACCTCTGAATGACCAGATTAGGTTTTAGAAGATATGGCACGAAAAACTTGCAAAAAACTGTAAAAGTACAGTAAAACGCAAAAATTGCTAAAAATATTATAATTTATAAAAATGTTGAAATACAGTGAAAATAGGCGAAATTGGCATATTTGAGCAGTTTATGAGATTTAAAATTCATGAAAAAATCAAGATTTAAAAAATTGTGAAAGTTAAAATACCAAATCCAGGTCGATCTTCTATCATACACACAGACCCTTAGACAACCGATCCAGGTGTAGGAAGCTATATACCATAGATTTTTGAGCTCATCTTTCAAACTAGAAACCTTAGGACTTCAGCAAATAAGTACTTTTAGAGATAGCGTGGCTTCAAGCTAAAGAAAGAGAGCTTTCCATGGTTTTTTGTGAGAGGGAAAGTCCTCAGATAACCTTCATTTCTTCTTTGACTGCTCTCTAAGTAGTCTACTATTGTTGATCGACCTCTGAATGACCAGATTAGGTTTTAGAAGATATGCCACGAAAAACTTGCAAAAAACTGTAAAAATACAGTAAAACGCAAAAATTGATAAAAATATTATAATTTATAAAAATGATGAAAAACAGTGAAAATAGGCAAAATTGGCATATTTGAGCAGTTTAGAAGAGAGTAAAAATTCATGAAAAAATAAAGATCTAAAAAATTGTGAAAGTCAAAATGCCAAATCTAGCTCGATCATCTATCATCCACACAGACCCTAAGACAACCGATCCAGGTGAAGGAAGCTATAGATCATAGTATTTTGAGCTCATCCTTCAAACTAGACACCTTAAAACTTCAGCAAATGAGTACCTTTAGAGATAGCGTGGCTTCAAGCTAAAGAAAGAGTGCTTGCCATGGTTTTTTGTGAGAGGGAAAAGTCCTCAGATAACCTTCATTTCTTCTTTGACTGCTCTCTAAGTAGTCTACTATTGTTGATCGACCTCTGAATGACCAGATTAGGTTTTAGAAGATATGGCACGAAAAACTTGCAAAAAACAGTAAAAGTACAGTAAAACGCAAAAATTGCTAAAAATATTATAATTTATAAAAATGTTGAAATACAGTGAAAATAGGCGAAATTGGCATATTTGAGCAGTTTTTTATAGATTTAAAATTCATGAAAAAATCAAGATTTAAAAAATTGTGAAAGTTAAAATACCAAATCCAGGTCGATCTTCTATCATACACACAGACCCTTAGGCAACCGATCCAGGTGTAGGAAGCTATATACCATAGATTTTTGAGCTCATCTTTCAAACTAGAAACCTTAGGACTTCAGCAAATAAGTACTTTTAGAGATAGCGTGGCTTCATGCTAAAGAAAGAGAGCTTTCCATGGTTTTTGTGAGAGGGAAGAGTCCTCAGATAACCTTCATTCTTCTTTGACTGCTCTCTAAGTAGTCTACTATTGTTGATCGACCTCTGAATGACCAGATTAGGTTTTAGAAGATATGGCACGAAAAACTTGCAAAAAACAGTAAAAGTACAGTAAAACGCAAAAATTGCTAAAAATATTATAATTTATAAAAATGTTGAAATACAGTGAAAATAGGCGAAATTGGCATATTTGAGCAGTTTTTATGAGATTTAAAATTCATGAAAAAATCAAGATTTAAAAAATTGTGAAAGTCAAAATACCAAATCCAGCTCGATCTTCTATCATCCACACAGAGCCTAAGACAACCGATCCAGGTGAAGGAAGCTATATACCATAGTATTTTGAGCTCATCCTTCAAACTAGACACCTAAGGACTTCAGCAAATGAATACCTTTAGAGATAGCGTGGCTTCAAGCTAAAGAAAGAGAGCTTGCCATGGTTTTTTGTGAGAGGGAAAAGTCCTCAGATAACCTTCATTTCTTCTTTGACTGCTCTCTAAGTAGTCTACTATTGTTGATCGACCTCTGAATGACCAGATTAGGTTTTAGAAGATTTGGCCCGAAAAACTTGCCAAAAACAGTAAAAGTACAGTAAAACGCAAAAATTGCTAAAAATATTATAATTTATAAAAATGTTGAAATACAGTGAAAATAGGCGAAATTGGCATATTTGAGCAGTTTTTATGAGATTTAAAATTCATGAAAAAATCAAGATTTAAAAAATTGTGAAAGTTAAAATACCAAATCCAGGTCGATCTTCTATCATACACACAGACCCTTAGGCAACCGATCCAGGTGTAGGAAGCTATATACCATAGATTTTTGAGCTCATCTTTCAAACTAGAAACCTTAGGACTTCAGCAAATAAGTACTTTTAGAGATAGCGTGGCTTCATGCTAAAGAAAGAGAGCTTTCCATGGTTTTTTGTGAGAGGGAAGAGTCCTCAGATAACCTTCATTTCTTCTTTGACTGCTCTCTAAGTAGTCTACTATTGTTGATCGACCTCTGAATGACCAGATTAGGTTTTAGAAGATATGGCACGAAAAACTTGCAAAAAACTGTAAAAGTACAGTAAAACGCAAAAATTGCTAAAAATATTATAATTTATAAAAATGTTGAAATACAGTGAAAATAGGCGAAATTGGCACATTTGTGCAGTTTTTATGAGATTTAAAATTCATGAAAAAATCAAGATTTAAAAAATTGTGAAAGTTAAAATACCAAATCCAGGTCGATCTTCTATCATACACACAGACCCTTAGGCAACCGATCCAGGTGTAGGAAGCTATATACCATAGATTTTTGAGCTCATCTTTCAAACTAGAAACCTTAGGACTTCAGCAAATAAGTACTTTTAGAGATAGCGTGGCTTCATGCTAAAGAAAGAGAGCTTTCCATGGTTTTTTGTGAGAGGGAAGAGTCCTCAGATAACCTTCATTTCTTCTTTGACTGCTCTCTAAGTAGTCTACTATTGTTGATCGACCTCTGAATGACCAGATTAGGTTTTAGAAGATATGGCACGAAAAACTTGCAAAAAACTGTAAAAGTACAGTAAAACGCAAAAATTGCTAAAAATATTATAATTTATAAAAATGTTGAAATACAGTGAAAATAGGCGAAATTGGCATATTTGACAAGCTCGTTTTATGAGATTTAAAATTCATGAAAAAATCAAGATTTAAAAAATTGTGAAAGTTAAAATACCAAATCCAGGTCGATCTTCTATCATACACACAGACCCTTAGGCAACCGATCCAGGTGTAGGAAGCTATATACCATAGATTTTTGAGCTCATCTTTCAAACTAGAAACCTTAGGACTTCAGCAAATAAGTACTTTTAGAGATAGCGTGGCTTCATGCTAAAGAAAGAGAGCTTTCCATGGTTTTTTGTGAGAGGGAAGAGTCCTCAGATAACCTTATTTCTTCTTTGACTGCTCTCTAAGTAGTCTACTATTGTTGATCGACCTCTGAATGACCAGATTAGGTTTTAGAAGATATGGCACGAAAAACTTGCCAAAAACTGTAAAAGTACAGTAAAACGCAAAAATTGCTAAAAATATTATAATTTATAAAAATGTTGAAATACAGTGAAAATAGGCGAAATTGGTATATTCATTTAAGAGTTTCATCAACTGCTGTTTAGAGATATTATAGACACATTATTTTAAAGTGATCATTAAGAAAACGGTGTTCATAAGTAATGCTTAAGGATTCGATTGAGAATTTTAAATATTTTGTATAAATTAAGTCTTATTTGTTGGCACTCAACTTATGATTGAATACCCTGAACCTTCTATAAAATATATGGAATAAACAATAAATGAAAATATTATTTTATTCAGAGCAGTAATCTCCAATTATATGACTGTTTTCAACACTATAATGATGGAGTAGATCAAATCATTAGTTATCTTAAAATGCACTCAATTAGTTACAGTTTAATATGTTAAATTAAAAGAAATAGAAAATATGGACCCACAATAAAAAGAATAAAATTTAGGATCGAGCTTGACATTCCTAACAAATACTGAAATATATAACTTAACTAAAAGGAAACAAACACCTGCTTGCGAAGTCATTAGAGATATAGTTCTGACGAACTTAAAAAAGATTATTAACTCATGAAATCTAAGTAAGTTAAAGATGAGATCAAACTATAGGAAAAAGACATTAAAATGAAAAAGATTGTTTAACTTCGAACTTGATGGATAATTATGGTATTGAGTGTGGGAAAATTATGATAAACTACAAGAAGAACAACATTCACATGGTACTAGTGTACACAAAATACACCTTTATAATTGTAAATTAATAAATTTAGCGGGGGGGGGGTTGTTATAAAAATTAATCAGAGAGAAGAGACTAATTAACATGAACAACCACCAACAGATAAAGATCATAACGAATATGATATGGTTAGACCAAAGCTTAAAAAACCTGAGGAACATAAATATTATCAACTAATTAAGAAATTGTTCAGAGAAGCTAACGTCAAATTTCTAAAAGTTTTAAACATAAAATTGGAACGAACTCAGAAGAATTTAACATCTGAAATAAGAACATTTAATAAGTATAAAATGTAATAAATATAAATATTATAATAAAATAATATATAATTAAAACTTTAATTGTAATATAGATGTAAGAATCCATTAAATTAAGGTAAATTAAAGAAAATAAAAGTAGAAGAAGATATTAAGAGACAGTGAATAGAAAAGCAAAATGATAGGAATATCATAACAAGAAAACTTATTTCTGGGAAAGTAGTAAAGATTAGTATTTAGGAAAGAAAACTGTACTATAAACGCCGCTCAACTAATAAATCATATTCAAGAACAGATTAAAGATTGAAACATCGAATCCAAGCTAGAAGATAAACGAGTTAAAGAGTAAGATGAACTGATTCGATAAACATTAAGACTGTTCACACTGCATACTGGGAGAAAATATGTAACTCAAAAACCTAATCGACTTAACCGAAGTTAAATGCTTGAGTTTTGAAAAGATCAATCAGGATTGAGAAGGCTCTGGTAAGCAATTTGATGAAAACAGAAAGTATATGGAAGTGGAGTAAGAGAGGAAAACTTGTGGTCATAAAAGCAATTCAAACACCAAAAAGAGATTAATGAGGAATGGAAGTACTATTACTTGATTTAGCTAAAATAACATATTTTTGTTAATCACCATTGTTATTTGTCTACTTATTTTTATTAATTTTATTATATTTTCAGGTATTTTACAACATTTTTAATTGTTTTGCTATAGAGTACCTTAATTATATTATCTTAAATAAATCAATTTTAAATGTTTCAAAATATTTTGCAATAAATTTTACAGAAAAGAAATATATAATATTATTCAATAGTTCAATAAAATATATAATAATAATGTTCACAATTTCAAAATAAATCTCTTGAAGAAAAGGTGCTCTATATATCATCATTTTTAGTTTATTCTTCTTTTTATTTGTAATATTCACTATATATTACGATATCTAAAAATATAATTACATATTAATTTGAAGCATTTTTAACTGATTTATTTGAGAATCAATATAACAAATAGAGATGTTAATCTATTAACCTAAAATGCGATATTTTAGAATATTTCATGAAACCGTATCTCCGAAGATATTATGGACTCGATCTTGAGACTAATTGAGGAAGCCCAATCCAACTAGAAGAACTAAGACTTATATTATTGCCACCAGTATTCTTGAAAGACAGTGGAATCTAGAATCAAATGAAAATCATTGGAAAGATTAACCGAAAACTAGAAAGTAGCAGATTCTGGAGAGCAATTGAAGATATCCAGTGAATAATTTTAGCAGTAAGCTGCCAGAGAAACATTTTAAGTTGAACAAATTGGGATGTTCTAAAGATAGAGATAGACTCCTAGTTGCTAGACTTTAAGAAATCAATTGGAAGCTTAGCAGTGCTCTAGATATACATGAGTCAACTGAATAAACAATTGGAAGGCACAATAGGAAGAAAGTTTCAGGTGAAGAGGAATCTAAACATCACTGGACCTATATTCTGAGGACTGCGGGGTCTTGCACATACTAACAGCCACCCACTTAGCAATTAAATCTACAAGAGAACCGATATGCTAAATATTTGCTAACGACTAGGCGAACATGCATAGATATTATCTGATTTTTAATCTAGAGCTTGGTTTTGTGAAAATGGATATTGGTATATCAAGGACTACGATCAAAGAGAGAGATGAGGAAGGAGACATGGAGAGGTGAAATGATTTTTATCTGGCAGCAAGTTAACTAGGACATGAACACATAATCAATAATAAATCAACCCTAAGATGGATTAATTTGACAACTTGATAATTTGAGATGAAGTGAGAACATTGATTAAGCAGAAATACCAGGTAGTAGAAAGTAGAATCAGTGAAATCATATAAGATATCTCTGAAGTAGAATGCTATCTCATTAATGGAACCTCTAAGGATATGAAATAGATGAGAATGAAGCATTTATATAGTTATTGATGCCTCAAGCAAGAAGCAACTGAGGATTTGTATGGCAAAGGAAGAAAAAAGGCAAATGTATAGAAACAACAAGAAAGAGAATGATGAAGAACATAAATAGGTGAAAGAGAAGTTAAAGGATTGCAAGTGAGAACCAGTGATATTGTTGATTCACTGAACCCAAAGACTCATAAGTACTTTTTTATTTCTAGAAATAATTCAACTTATTTAATATTATTATTTTGATATACTTTAAATAATTACCACTTATATAAATTTATTTAAGTAATATATATTTATTATATATATATTGATAATTTTAGAGGCAAAAGTCCATTTGCCTTCTTCAAAATGTTTTAAAAGCCTGATGGGATGAAACTATTAATAATTTGTAGATTTGTTGATATTAAAATCTCATAAAAGCAGCCAGTATGTTCAACTTGCATTTCATCTTCAATAGTATATGCATTTTAAGCTTCATACCCTAAGTTATCACTAGGCTCTCCAATGTGGGTAATTGATGTTTTGGAGTCCTCATTTAGATCCAGGATTCATTTCAATCCATCGTGTCATCCCATTATCTCCAGATCACAGGGTTTCTCCATTTTCTTCAGTTATTTTTGTTTGTTATAATAATACTAAATATGTTATTATAAATATTTATGGAATTAGAATAATTTTATAATTCTATTATCTATTATTATTTTAATTCCCATATTTATAAATGTCTTTTTATTATAATAAATTACTATTTTACTATTTTTAAGTTAAAATTCTTGATCTATAAGTTATATTTTCTTTTCAATGTATTTAACAATTTGATAACTTATTATAAGGGACACTAAACTTTAGATAATTATAAGTAATTAACTATGAGTGCCTTTTTATTGGAAACGATATTACAAATTTAACAATCTTACAGCAAATACTACGATATCTTGTTGAGTAAATGTTATAAAGATTGATTTATATATTATATGTGAGCAATAAATTACAATATTTTGTTTTAAATCACTTAATTTTCTTGTTTATTAAATTAGCAACCCCGTTTGAATAATACAGCATAAAGAATAAAAAGATTAAAGTTTCTTAAAATTGTTTATAAAATAATAACCTAATAATTATCAATTAAACTCATCTCAACTTGCTAAATAGACATTAAGGATATTATGATTTTAATTTTAAAGATGTAACGAATTAAACTGATAATTAAAAGGATTAAAATTGAAATCTTTTTAATAAAATATAATTAAATCATGATATAAATATACAAAGATTCAATGATTAATATTATTTAGGATTAATTATTTATTTAGTCAGTTTCCAAACGAAAACTATCCAGGCTTCACATTGTGGTTCTTGGCGTAGAAATCCAAGACCAGCTTGTCAAATCATATTTTCTAGACAAAATCTTTGAATTTGCATTCTGAAATGCTTTTTTATAGGAACTATTACTACATTCTTTGCTCTATGATTGGACACGATATCTTTGACGTTGCATTTATTTAAATTATAATGAAATTTTAAAAATCAATCTGATATATCAAAGCCCCATCAGAATTTTATTTTACTAGTCTTAGGTAAGCTTTAACCATCTCATGCCTTCGTCAAACTCTTAATATTTATGCTTGTTTACGATGGTTGAGTCAGGATTTTAAACTCTAAACCATAATTATTTTTTAAAAATTAGTATGTCAGGAGTCTTTTTCAAATTGCTACCAGAATACTTAGAATTCGCCTCTCTTGAGCTAAATATTTAATGAATCTTAAATTAAAAAAGTATCATATGCCAGATCATATTTGACTCACTATGCAGGATTAATCATATAAACTTCTATAACATTCCATTTTATATAGTGCAATCATTCATAATATCATAACACATATCATTTAAAAAGA
>ARYC01006824.1:0-34259 GCA_000711775.1 Oxytricha trifallax
CAACTTATAAGAGACACTTGAGAGATATACACAACGATATGCCAAGGTTATATCTCAAGCATTAAAAGAAAGATGGAAGTATGTCTGTGAGTTCTGTGAGAAGCCATATTCTCATACTAGAGACCTCAAAGTGCGCTTAAAGAAAAAGCACAATTAAAGTTTTGTCTTTATTCATTAACCTACAGGGAAAAGATTCATCTAAAAGAGAAGATCAAGAAATCTAGTGGAGTCTCTAAGAGTTGAAGTCTAGAAGTAAGTAAAAATGAAGAAAGCAGTCAAGAACTTTCCAGTCTCTGAGATCAATAAAATCATGGTTAAAATAGAGGCAATGAAGATTCCCATATTAAAAATTATTGACTTAGATTATTGCCTAGAATATTACCTCACTCTTGAAGAAAAAATAGAGAAGAGAGTCATTACAGATGACTAATATGCTTACAAGATATATCCTTTCAATTACTTCCTTGCTGATGACAAGTTCCAAATGGAATTTGCAGATGAGTATTATGCTCTTTAAAAGGCAAAGTTAAATGAGTGCAGGCATATCATCTAGCTTGATGCTATTTTACTTGGTAAAGATCTTGTAGACTTCAGGCTTCCTTTACTTGAAATGACTTACAGAGAATTCTTATCGGACAATAGATGTCAGAGATAAATTAGCTAGATAGAATAGCAGATAGTTGAGGGGATTCAAGAGCTTCACAAGCTAGGTTATGTTCATAGAGACTTAAAGCCAGAGAAAACCATGATGAACTTTCAGCCTCTTAGAGTTTATATTATTGACTTCAACAGAGCTCAAAGAGTGCAAGCCTCTGCATAAGGAAATGTATACGACACTCAAAAAACCCCAAAACCCTTTCAGTAGTTTGATTGAGTTTTTTATTGATAAAAGTAGACTATTATGGCATACTTTATAAGGGTTTTAATAGGGTTTAAGTTGTGGTTTTATGTTTAAATATTAGTAATTTAAGTGAGTATATGCGAGGTTTGGGGTCAGTTTGTGACAGTGAGTATATAGATTTATTGTTTAAGTTGCGTTATGGGTGCGATGATTATAGTGATCAACTCAAACCTATTCTAAATTACACATCTATAGCAAAGCTACTCCATATATCTCCAGCAACTTTGAGGTCTCACTGTCTATTAGCATTGAATTTAAAGAGACAGCAGCTTAATTCTAAGCCTAAAAGACCTCTAAAATTTTAGCAGCATCATATCGATTATCATTTTAATGATAATACTCTTAAATACTGGGCTCACTTCTCTCTGGCCTAGAGAACTGTGATGTTTCATCTCCAATTTCCTGAGCTTCATATCTCTGCTTAATCTATAGCGAACATATATAAAAAGAACGGAATATCTTACAAGATAGTCAATCGCATTAAGAGAGTGATTGACTTTAATGTTCCATTTTATAAGACTAATATAAATTATATATTTGATTAAATGCAGAGGTCATAAGAGCATAATATAAAGTTCATACACGCTGATGAGGCAGTATTATATTCAATACCTTTATATCAAGGTCTTGGTACAAGAGGTATAGTAATATAGAAGTTTATGACTAAAAGGTTAAGGTAAAACTCATGCTATTCTTGGTGGAATAAGTGAAGATAGTGGCCTCGGACTAATGTTATTCACCCTCGTTCCATAAAGACTGAATAATTTATTAAGTTCTTGCAATAACTAAGAGATAAGTACCATAACTAAGAGATTATTCTATTCGTTGATAACTTGACGTTCATAAAACTAAAGACTCAAGGAAAGAATATGAAAGGCTAAATATAACACCTGTATTTAATGTTCCTTACAGCCCTTAGTCCAATGAAATTGAATTATATTGGGGGTTATTAAAAGGTCATTATAAGAAATTGCTGCTCTACCAACTGATGCATAATTTAAAGATAGATACAGTCAATTTTATTAAGAGTGCTGCTAAAAGAGTCAATGATGAGAAAGCTAAAGTGTGCGCAAGAGAAAGGAGATTTTGTGTAAATAAATAAGTTTTAGATTTAAACGATGAATAAGTTCACATATTAAACTTGCCCGTAAAGGGATTTGGCTTCTCTTTCTTTTCTTCCTCTTAAGGCTTGCTTGGGCCCATGTTTCTTCTCTTAGTGCCAGCTCCTGCATTTATATTCATCTCACCAGCTTTAGAAATCTTTGAAGAGTCTCTTACTCAATTCATGCTTTAATTGAGACTTTCTCTCTCTGTTTAATTTGCTGCGCTCTTTCATCAAGTATATAGCAGGACCAGGTTTTTCTATAAAGTTAAAAGACTAAGCTTACTTGAGATGAAAGGATGATTTTGAAGTTCCTACAGCCAGGCATCACTTATTTTAATACATTGCTTCTCTTTTTCTTAAGGAGAGATGCGATAGCATTTCTTATGAGCTTCTTAAATAACTTCATTTAAGTACTCAGAGTTGCAAGAACACCAAAGAAGAAATTTCTCTCTGGCAACTTATTAGAGAGCTGTAGCTTTGATGGAAGGTAGAGAGCTACGTACGGATCACTCATAGCATCATCATAGAGGTTTGTCACTGATATTTCAGGGTATTTAGGAATTTCAATCATCCTAATTTCATTAGACTTAAAAGCTTTTTTCTCTTCACTTAGTAAGGCTTATAAGAATGAGATTTTAGTTCCCTCTTATGTTAGCAAGAACAATCCAACTATAATGAATTTATTAATCTTACTTAAGAACTTACCTTGCTGTACCAAATATCTAAAAAGGTCCTCTTTACTTCGAAATTTTCCTATTAAATCTTGAGATTAAATTCTCTTCATTGCATCATTCATAGATTCTATCTTGCTTCCTCTTTCTAGAAATGTTAATGAAATTTAAAATTATGGATATCCATTCTAAGTTTATTAAAATCTTACTACTAAATAGGGAGGACCTACTGGAGGTTAACTTTGAAAAGATATGCGGAGAAGCATCGAAAAACTTGCTCCAAGTTTCACAGATTGATTTCCATTGTTATCAATCTATCTCCATTAATTGCTCCTAATAATGTTTAATTATTTTAGGAGGTCCTCCAAATTAAGTTCAGACTTTATTAGGAGTTAAATTTTAAGGTTAAAACTTAATTAGGAGCATATAAATTAAAAAATGTTAAATAACTTTACCTCCAAATTAAGTTCAAACTTGATTTGGAGGACCTCCTATAGAAACAAAACTTCATTAGGAGTGTTATAATTTACTAAAATGTATAAAATTCTCTTAAAATATGTCAACTTACATTCTTTTATGGTTAGTTCATTTTCTTACCTCTCAGCAATTAAACTACCAGAGTGTCTTATACACTACTATAATAGTTTATCAAGGTAGATTTTATCATTATTATAATAAAATATATCAGAAAACTAAAATGAGCGCCAACCTTTTGAGAAGAGCGGCATTACTTGGATCAAGTCAATAAAAATTATCATTCCAGCAACCAAGAAAAGTAGAGACCAGAGACGCTTGTACTCAGTGGGAGCCTACCTATGACAACTTTGACCAGTCTAGCTTTGAGATTTAAATATAAGTTAAGTAGGAGGTCATCAAAGAAGCTGTGCAAATTGAGAAGGAGGTTAAACAACCACAATAGAACATTAATAATACCAGCCAAAGTTGACTATTAATGCAAAGAATGCAATAAAGTTTTCCCTTACAAGTCAACTTATAAGAGACACTTGAGAGATATACACAACGATATGCCAAGGTTATATCTCAAGCATTAAAAGAAAGATGGGAAATATATCTGTGAGTTCTGTGAGAAGCCATATTCTCATACTAGAGACCTCAAAGTGCACTTAAAGAAAAAGCACAATTAAAGTTTTGTCTTTATTCATGAACCTACAGGGAATAGATTCTCTAAAAGAGAAGACCAAGAAATCCAGTGGAGTCTCTTAGAATTGAAGTCTAGAAGTAAGTAAAAATGAAGAAAGCAGTCAAGAACTTTCCAGTCTCTGAGATCAATAAAATCATGGTTAAAATAGAGGCAATGAAGATTCCCATATTAAAAATTATTGACTTAGATTATTGCCTAGAAAACTACCTCACTCTTGAAGAAAAAATAGAGAAGAGAGTCATCACAGATGACTAATATGCTTACAAGATATATCCTTTCAATTACTTACTTGCTGATGACAAGTTCCAAATGGAATTTGCTAATGAGTATTATGCTCTTAAAAAGGCAAAATTAAATGAGTGCAGGCATATCATCTACCTTGATGCCATTTTACTTGGTAAAGATCATGTAGCCTTCAGGCTTCCTTTACTAGAAACGACTTACAGAGAATTCTTATCTGACAATAGATGTCAGAGATAAATTAGCTAGATAGTATAGCAGATAGTTGAAGGGACTGAAGACCTTCAAAAGCTAGGTTATGTTCATAGAGACTTAAAGCCAGAGAACATCATGAAAAACTTTCAGCTCTTAGAGTTTA
Organism: Oxytricha trifallax; assembly: GCA_000711775.1. Classification (NCBI taxonomy): domain Eukaryota; phylum Ciliophora; class Spirotrichea; order Sporadotrichida; family Oxytrichidae; genus Oxytricha; species Oxytricha trifallax. The sequence continues at coordinate 4,438 of ARYC01006824.1, forward strand.
TATTATAGACTTCAACAGAGCTCAAAGAGTGCAAGCCTCTGCATAAGGAAATGTATACGGCACTCAAAACCCAAAAACCCTTTCAGTAGTTTGATTGAGTTTTTGATTGATAAAAGTAGACTATTAAGGCATACTTAATTAGGGTTTTAATAGGGTTTATGTAGGAGTTTTATGTCTAAATATTAGTAATTTAAGTGAGTATATGCGAAGTCGGGGGTCAGTTCATGACAGCGAGTATATAGATTTATTGTTTAAGTTGCGTTATGGGTGCGATGATTACAGTGATCAACTCAAACCTATTCTAAATTACACATCTAAAGCAAGACTGCTCCATAAATCTCCTGCAACTGTGAGGTCTCACTGTCTATTAGCATTGAATTTAAAGAGATAGCAGCTTAATTCTAAGCCTAAAAGACCTCTAAAATTTTAGCAGCATCATATCGATTATCTTATAAATGATAAAACTATTAAATACTGGGCTCACTTCTCACTGGCCTAGAGAGCTGTGATGTTTCATCGCCAATTTCCTGAGCTTCATATCCCTGCTTAATCTATAGCGAACATATATAAAAAGAACGGAATATCTTACAAGACAGTCAATCGCATTAAGAGAGTGATTGACTTTAATGTTCATTTGATAAGAATAATTTAAATTATATATTCGATTAAATGAAGAGGTCTTAAGAGCATAATATAAAGTTCATACACGCTGATGAAGCTGTATTTACATTCAATACCTTTATATCAAGGTCTTGGTACAAGAGGTATAGTAAGATAGAAGTTTATGACTAAAAGATTAAGATGTAAACTCATACTATTCTTGGTGGAATAAGTGAAGATAGTGGCCTCGACTTATGTTATTCACCCTCGTTCTATAAAGACTGAATAATATATTAAACTCTTGCAATAACTCAGAGATAAGTACGCTGACTAAGAGATTATTCTATTCGTTGATAACATGTCAGTTCATAAAACTAAAGACTCAAGGAAAGAATATGAAAGGCTAAATATAACACCTGTATTTAATGTTCCTTACAGCCCTTAGTTCAATGGAATTGAATTATATTTGGGATTATTGAAAGGTCATTATAAGAAATTGCTGCTCTACCATCCGATGCATGATTTAAAGATAGATACAGTCGATTTTATTAAGAGTGCTGCAAAAAGACTCAGCGATGAGAAAGCCAAAGTGTGCGCAAGAGAAAGGACATTTTGTGCAAATAAATAAGTATTAGATTTAAACGAATGAATAAGTCCACATATTAAATTTGCCCGTAAAGGGATTTGGCTTCTCTTTCTTTTCTTCCTCTTAAGGCTTGCTTGGGCCCATGTTTCTTCTCTTAGTGCCAGCTCCTGCATTTATATTCATCTCATCTGGCTTTAAGATATCTTTGAAGAGCCTCTTACTCAATTCATGTTTTACTTGAGACTTTCTCTATCTGTTTAATTTGCTGCGCTCTTTCATCAATATATAGCAGTACAAGTTTTTTCTATAAAGTTAGAAGACTAAGCTTACTTGAGATGAAACGATGCTTTTAAAGTTCCTACAGCCAGGTATCACTTATTTTAATACCTTGCTTCTCTTTTTCTTCAGGAGAGATGCTGTAGCGTTTCTTATGAGCTTCTAATATAGCTTCATTTTTGTACTCAGAGTTGCAAGAACACCGAAGAAGAAATTTTTCTCTGGCAACTTATTAGAGAGCTGTAGCTTTGATGGAAGGTAGAGAGCTACGTCCGGATCGCTCATAGCATCATCATAGAGGTTTGTCACTGATATTTCAGGGTAGTTACAAATTTCAATCATCCTAATTTCATTAGACTTAAAAGCTTTTTTCTATTCACTAAGTAAGGCTTTTAAGAATGGTCGGCAAGAACAATCCAACTATTATTGATTTATTAATCTTACTTAAGCACTTACATTACAATACCAAATACCTATAAAGGTCATCTTTACTTCGAAATTTTCCTATCAAATCTTGAGATTAAATTCTCTTCATTGCATCATTCATAGACTCCATCTTGCTTCCTCTTTCTAGAAATGTTAATGAAATTTAAAATTATGGAATCCATTCTAAGTTTATTAAAATCTTACTACTAAATAGGGAGGACCTACTAGAGGTCAACCTTGAAAAGATATGCGGAAAAGCATTGAAAAACCTGCTCCAAGTTTCACAGATTGATTTCCATTTTATCAAACTATCTCCATTAAATTGCTCCTAATAATGTTTAATTACTTTAGGAGATCCTCCAAATTAAGTTCAAACTTCATTAGGAGTTAAATTTTAAGGTTAAAACTTAATTAGGAGCATATAAATTAAAAAATGTTTAATAACTTTACCTCAAAATTAAGTTCAAACTTGATTTGGAGGACCTCCTAGAGAAACAAAACTTCATTAGGAGTGTTATAATTTACTAAAATGTATAAAATTCTCTTAAAATATGTCAACTTACATTCTTTTATGGTTAGTTCATTTTCTTACCTCTCAGCAATTAAACTACAGAGTGTCTTATACTCTACTATAATAGTTTATCTAAGTAGATTTTATCATTATTATAATAAAATATATCAGAAACTAAAATGAGCACTAACCTGTTAAGAAGAGCGGAATTACTTGAATAAAGCCAATAAAAGTTATCATTCCAGCAACCAAGAAAAGTAGAGACCAGAGACGCTTGAACTCAATGGGAGCCTACTTATGACAACTTTGACCAGTCTAGCATTGAGATTTAAATATAAGTTAAGTAGGAGGTCATCAAAGAAGCTGTGCAAATTGAGGAGGAGGTTAAACAACCCGCCATAGAGAATCAATAAATAACAGCCAAAGTTGAATATTAATGCAAAGAAAGCAATAAAGTATTCCCTTACAAGTCAACTTATAAGAGACACTTGAGAGATATACACAACGATATGCTAAGGTTATATCTCAAGCATAAAGAAAGATGGGAAGTATGTCTGTGAGTTCTGTGAGAAGCCATATTCTCATACTAGAGACCTCAAAGTGCACTTAAAGAAAAAGCAAAATCAAAGTTTTGTATTTATTCATGAACCAACAGGAAATAAATTCCTCTAAAAGAGAAGATCAAGAAACCCAGTGGAGTATCTTAGAGTTGAAGTCTAGAAGTAAGTAAAAATGAAGAAAGCAGTCAAGAACTTTCCAGTCTCTGAGATCAATAAAATCACGGTTAAAATAGAGGCAATGAAGATTCCCATATTAAAAATTATTGACTTAGATCCTTGCCTAGAAAGCTACCTCACTCTTGAAGAAAAAATAGAGAAGAGAGTCATAACAGATGACTAATATGCTTACAAGATATATCCTTTCAATTACTTCCTTGCTGATGACAAGTTCCAAATGGAATTTGCTAATGAGTATTATGCTCTTTAAAAGGCAAAATTTAATGAGTGCAGGCATATCATCTAGCTTGATGCTATTTTACTTGGTAAAGATCATGTAGCCTTCAGGCTTCCTTTACTAGAAACGACTTACAGAGAATTCTTATCTGACAATAGATGTCAGAGATAAGTTAGCTAGATAGTATAGCAGATAGTTGAGGGGACTGAAGAACTTCACAAGCTAGGTTATGTTCATAGAGACTTAAAGCCAGAGAACATCATGATAAACTTTCAGCCTCTTAGAGATTATATTATTGACTTCAACAGAGCTCAAAGAGTGCAAGCCTCTGCATAAGGAAATGTAAACGGCACTCAAACCCCAAAACCCTTTCAGTAGTTTGATTGAGTTTTTTATTGATAAAAGTAGACTATTATGGCATACTTTATAAGGGTTTTAATAGGGTTTAAGTTGTGGTTTTATGTTTAAATATTAGTAATTTAAGTGAGTATATGCGAGGTTTGGGGTCAGTTTGTGACAGTGAGTATATAGATTTATTGTTTAAGTTGCGTTATGGGTGCGATGATTATAGTGATCAACTCAAACCTATTCTAAATTAAACATCTATAGCAAGACTACTCCATAAATCTCCTGAAACTGTAAGGTCTCACTGTCTACTAGCATTGAATTTAAAGAGACAGCAGCTTAATTCTAAGCCTAAAAGACCTCTAAAATTTTAGCAGCATCATATCGATTATCAAATTAATGATAAGACTCTTAAATACTGGGCTCACTTCTCTCTGGCCTAGAGAACTGTGATGTTTCATCGCCAATTTCCTGAGCTTCACATCTCTGCTTAATCTATAGCAAACATATATAAAAAGAACGGAATATCTTACAAGACAGTCAATCGCATTAAGAGAGTGATTGACTTTAATGTTCCATTTTATAAGACTAATTTAAAATAGATATTCGATTAAATGAAGAGGTCTTAAGAGCATAATATAAAGTTCATACACGCTGATGAAGCAGTATTTACATTCAATACCTTTATATCAAGGTCTTGGTACAAGAGGTATAGTAATATAGAAGTTTATGATTAAAAATTTAAGGTGTAAACTCATGCTATTCTTGGTGGAATAAGAGAAGATAGTGGCCTCGAAACTTATGTTATTCACCCTCGTTCTATAAAGACTGAATATTAAATTAAGTTCTTGCAATAACTCAGAGATAAGTACGCTGACTAAGAGATTATTCTATTCGTTGATAACTTGTCAGTTCATAAAACTAAAGACTAAAGGAAAGAATAAGAAAGGCTAAATATAACACCTGTATTTAATGTTCCTTACAGCCCTTAGTTCAATGGAATTGAATTATATTGGGGGTTATTGAAAGGTCATTATAAGAAATTGCTGCTCTACCATCTGATGCATGATTTAAAGATAGATACAGTCGATTTTATTAAGAGTGCTGCTAAAAGAGTCAGTGATGAGAAAGCTAAAGTGTGCGCAAGAGAAAGGAGATTTTGTGTCAAATAAATAAGTTTTAGATTTAAAGGAATGAATAAGTTCACATATTAAATTTGTCCGTCTAGGGATTTGGCTTCTCTTTCTTTTCTTCCTCTTAAGGCTTGCTTGGGCCCATGTTTCTTCTCTTAGTGCCAGCTCCTGCATTTATATTCATCTCATCTGGCTTTAAGATATCTTTGAAGAGTCTCTTACTCAATTCATGCTTTACTTGAGACTTTCTCTCTCTGTTTAATTTGCTGCGCTCTTTCATCAAGTATATAGCAGTACCAGGTTTTTCTATAAAGTTACAAGACTAAGCTTACTTGAGATGAAAGGATGCTTTTAAAGTTCCAACAGCCAGGTATCACTTATTTTAATACCTTGCTTCTCTTTTTCTTCAGGAGAGATGCTGTAGCGTTTCTTATGAGCTTCTAATATAGCTTCATTTTTGTACTCAGAGTTGCAAGAACACCGAAGAAGAAATTTTTCTCTGGCAACTTATTAGAGAGCTGTAGCTTTGATGGAAGGTAGAGAGCTACGTCCGGATCGCTCATAGCATCATCATAGAGGTTTGTCACTGATATTTCAGGGTAGTTAGAATCTCAATCATCCTAATTTCATTAGATAAAAAGCTTTTTCTCTTCACTCAGTGAGGCTTTTAAGAATGGTCGGCAAGAACAATTTAACTATAATGGATTTATTAATCTTACTTAAGAACTTACCTCGCTATACCAAATATCTATAAAGGTCCTCTTTAATTAGAAATTTTCCTATTAAATCTTGAGATTAAATTCTCTGAATTGCATCATTCATAGACTCCATCTTGCTTCCTCTTCTAGAAATGCTAATGAAATTTAAAATTACGGATATCCATTCTAAGTTTATTAAAATCTTACTACTAAATAGGGAGGACCTACTGGAGGTCAACCTTGAAAAGATATGCGGAGAAGCATCGAAAAACTTGCTCCAAGTTTCACAGATTGATTTCCATTCTTATCAATCTATCTCCATTAATTGCTCCTAATAATGTTCAATTATTTTAGGAGATCCTCCAAATTAAGTTCAAACTTTATTAGGAGTTAAATTTTAAGGTTAAAACTTAATAAGCAGCATATCAAATTTAAAAATGTTTAATAACTTTACCTCCAAATTAAGTTCAAACTTGATTTGGAGGACCTCCTATAGAAACAAAACTTCATTAGGAGTGTTATAATTTACTAAAATGTATAAAATTCTCTTAAAATATGTCAACTTACAGTCTTTTATGGTTAGTTCATTTTCTTACCTCTCAGCAATTAATCTACCAGAGTGTCTTATACTCTCCTATTATAGTTTATCAAGGTATATTATATCATTATTATAATAAAATATATCAGTAAACTAAAATGAGCGCTAACCTTTTGAGAAGAGCGGCATTACTTGGATCAAGTCAATAAAAGTTATCATTCCAGCAACCAAGAAAAGTAGAGACCAGAGACGCTTTTACTCAGTGGGAGCCTACTTATGACAACTTTGACCAGTCTAGCTTTGAGATTTAAATATAAGTTAAGTAGGAGGTCATCATAGAAGCTGTGCAAATTGAGAAGGAGGTTAAAAAACCCTCCATAGAGCATTAATAATTACAAGCCAAAGTTGACTATTAATGCAAAGAATGCAATAAAGTTTTCCCTTACAAGTCAACTTATAAGAGACACTTGAGAGATATACACAACGATATGCCAAGGTTATATCTCAAGCATTAAAAGAAAGATGGGAAGTATGTCTGTGAGTTCTGTGAGAAGCCATATTCTCATACTAGAGACCTCAAAGTGCACTTAAAGAAAAAGCACAATTAAAGTTTTGTCTTTATTCATGAACCTACAGGGAATAGATTCCTCTAAAAGAGAAGATCAAGAAATCCAGTGGAGTCTCTTAGAGTTGAAGTCTAGAAGTAAGTTAAAATGAAGAAAGCAGTCAAGAACTTTCCAGTCTCTGAGATCAATAAAATCATGGTTAAAATAGAGGCAATGAAGATTCCCATATTAAAAATTATTGACTTAGATTCTTGCCTAGAAAGCTACCTCACTCTTGAAGAAAAAATAGAGAAGAGAGTCATTACAGATGACTAATATGCTTACAAGATATATCCTTTCAATTACTTCCTTGCTGATGACAAGTTCCAAATGGAATTTGCTAATGAGTATTATTCTCTTTAAAAGGCAAAGTTAAATGAGTGCAGGCATATCATCTAGCTTGATGCTATTTTACTTGGTAAAGATCATGTAGCCTTCAGGCTTCCTTTACTTGAAATGACTTACAGAGAATTCTTATCTGACAATAGATGTCAGAGATAAATTAGCTAGATAGTATAGCAGATAGTTGAAGGGAATTGAAGAGCTTCACAAGCTAGGTTATGTTCATAGAGACTTAAAGCCAGAGAACATCATAATGAACTTTCAGCCTCTTAGAGTTTATATTATTGACTTCAACAGAGCTCAAAGAGTGCAAGCTTCTGCATAAGGAAATGTATACGGCCTTCCTGGATATTTCCCAGAGAGAGAGGATTCGAGAGATGGAGACACTTAATGTGATATCTGGGTTCTAGCAGTAATAATAATAATAGAGAGCGACATGCCAAGAAACGATTACTTAAGCTGCAGGGGTGAGAGAGATTCTAATTAGAGAATCAAACAATATCTCGATAAAAATATAATAAATGGAGGTCTCAGAGAACTTGCATGCTCAACTATTTTCAAGCCAAGCTAAGATATATAATATAAAATAAAAACAATCAAACATTAGAAAGATGAAATTCAGAGAACTTCCACATGACTCTAAGCTTATGTTTGTGTGAAATATTTTAAATACTCGCTTGTTATACTCACTTTAAATACTAATATTCAAACATTAAACCCCAACATAAACCCTAATAAAGTATGCACTAATAGTCTACTTTTATCAATCAAAAACTCAATCAAACTACTGAAAGGGCTTTGGTGTTTTGAATGCACATACTATTCTTTTACTCTTTAGTAACTATATAAAAAAAACCAATCTTTTAGATAATTATTTATGATTATTCCTACAACAGTAAATACTAGGTAATATTGAATTCTTTATATAAACAGCTTAATATTCTTTGTTTTTCTTAAATTAATCCTGCCACTACACTTATTTTAATTTGATTATTTATTCCACACTACTTTTTTGTGTTGCTTTATCAATTACTTTCTATGAATATTTGATAGCTATTTTTGACTTAATATTTTAAATTACCAAGTGATCTTATTAACCAAATGAGTTCATTTGGAAAATTTAGGCATTCAAAATAAGCAGTAATATTCTAAGGTAGTTTAATCTAAGTTATAAATTATTAGCAGTAATATGGCATTTTCTAGTTAATTATCCTAATCATGTAAAACAATAAAGGTGACTGCAAATTGAAGTAATTGATCAGTGATCAGTATGTATATCTGATGATTGACAATTTAGAGGGAAGAGATTGACGAAGCAAAGAGTTTGAACCAAGATCTTTCAATTTATTAGTAAGTAGACCACACTTTCGTTCCCTAATCACTAATCTTAAACTTAGATAAGCATAATAAATCATTATATATTTATATACACACATAAAATGATTTGCGATAAATGAAGATTATCATCTTGATTTAATAGTTTACTTTAATTTATTTAACCAAACTATTCTATTCTATTCAGAGTAATAGCTAGAAATAAATAGCAACAATTGAATATTCACAAAGCATAAATGCTGAATTAACTTGGGCTTATGATTGGAAATCGAAGAATGATTCTTGTTTGATTGTTGAAATAGAAGTTGTATTTTGCATCTTCTTTTAACTTGCTAGCTTTGTGGCTATTTTTGTGATTTATTCTAAATTTTTCAAGAAAATATATGTTTAAATTCAATTATTTTAAAGTTATATGCTACATTTTCGTTTGAAATTATTTTCAAATCTAAAATAGGGTAATCTAACCTTTTCAAACAATTTTATATATAATGGAAAGTTTATTTGATATGAGAAAGATTATTATAATTCTTTAAGTTACTAAAATGATTTGATTGCTTATAAATCAATAAAATTAGTTTAAAATAAATGATGTCCCAATACTAATAAAAGATATTAATTCGTAATAATTATTTCTAATTTAATTATAATTTGTAATTTCTTGGCATTTCCACTTTACAACTTAAATTTTCTGATATTTTATTCCCTTTTTAATTTAATTGTGATCTATGCATTTCGTTATGATCTCTTGTGACCTTTTTATTCACTGTCTTCTCGTATCATACTATCAATAGAAAAGAAGTCTATTATTATCGCTTAACGACTTTGTTGAGTGATGAAACTCTAAATGATTTCCATTAAATTTTTTAATAACCTGTTCAAAGCTTCATTAAAATTTCCAAATCATATAATAATGTTCAATTGTGTAGATGTTTTCTTTATTGCTCTCTGATTGATTTATTATTATCCTCAAACACTAACAAATTACAAGAAAATCAATTGATTGTAAAATAAACAATTAAATTGTGGATTATTGAATATGTGAGTTCATTAAAAGTAAATATAGCCAATATAAATCATTGATCTTCCCATTATTAATATAAACTCAGCGATGTAAGGTCTCAGTGATATCTTCAAAAAGTATTAGCTTCCTATATTTTAAGAATAAGTATTGAATGAGTGGAAATTATTAAAATTCCTTCTCAGACAAAATTTAACATTATATTTACTGCCCTAGCTGATTAAATTATTTAAAGTCATAATAATATATTAGAGTTATCATATGTAAATCTTAAAATAATAATTATTTAAACTAAAAGTTTATTTTAAAAAGATTTTACTTTAATTAATATAGCATCAAGTTCAGCAAGTTTAACAAAGAAATTGTATTTAACTAAATTGTAGGAGAAGCTTTGTCTCAAAATTTAAAATATCAAATACAAATTTGCCGTGGTGTTGATAATCTAGTAAGCAATTTTAAGTAGAAGTTTACAATTTAAAAGAATATAAAGTTAAAATCAAAAAGTTAAGTCATCTATAATAGTTATTACCTAGCAATTGAATTAAATTAATTGTTATATTTTAAGTTATTTTATCATAAAACTACACTAGAAGTCATAAGTATTTAACAAACTCATTGAAAAACCTTCCTTTTAAAAATACACTAGAGCAATATGATATTATTGATAGATTATTAAGGAAGAAGATGGGTGTTTTATCGCACCTTTCTTTAATTTAGGAAATGGATCAATTGAAAAGCCTACCCTCCATCATTTGTGAATGATGCATATTTGATGTCATTAACAAAGACAAAAGTAGAACTCCAACAATCTAGTTGGTTAGTGATGTGTCATAATAAACTTTGATAAAATTGTTTGCATTAACTAGGAGGAGAATATATGGAGTACTATACATAAATCACAAATTGGTTTTAGAACTAAAGCGGAGATTAGTAAGAACATCGCATCACTCAACTGAATCGAGAGACTACAAGCAAATAAGGTTTATTCATATGGCTTTGGTTTTTTCATCTCTGCCAATTACACTAGTCGTTCAAGATATCAATAGAAGTGAATTCTGAAGAAACACGGACTTACTTGAAGAAAATTAATAAGTTAACTAAAAATACCTGAACATTAATTATAAATTTATAATTATTCTAGTGGTTTAACATTCACGTGGTTATCTCCGTAATTATTGATTAAAAAAGGCACTTATTCAGCTTATTTTAAAAATATAATAAAAAATCTAATATAATGTTCTTTTTAAAATTATGCAGTTGAAGTTTGTGTCTTAATCAGATCCACGACTTTCTCCAAATGAGTGACTAACTAATAAGCATATTACTTATTTATGAGAAATTAATACAATAATTTTGATTGAATTTACATTAAATTAATATTAACAAAACCATTACTACTCTAAAAAATGTTGAGTAACTTGATACACTCAAATTAAGAGTTAAATTTAACTTAAAATCTTTCCCTAAAAGTCTACATATTTTAAAATAAAATTATTTGAATTAAACTTTAATAGTTTAACCACATACAATTGAAGATTATAAATTCCTAGCTTAATCAATAGTTTAAATATCAATTTATTATAATACTTTATCATAAATATGTTTCACTCCTATAATTGATAAAATTTGTAGATTGTAAAATATGATATCTTTTATCTTTGACCTTAATAAGTATTTATGTTTGCTTTTAAATTACTGGTTTAGCGTATTTTCTACTTCACTGACTATCGATTAAAATCTATTGCCGGTACATTAATAATATTCATTTTAAAAAGGCTTATTTCATTATAATTAATGGTAATTTTTATATGAGGAATTTGTATTTTATTGATACATTCACTAATATCACTTAATTTGTTGTTTGTATCATATAAATATTAATATAATTAAAATCAACAAATGTTAAGTTGCAATTATAGTAAAAAATGCCTTTTTAAAATTTATTTGTAGGTTTATTCAATCCAATATTACTTGTTAGATTAAGCAAATGCGTTTACTTTATAAACATTTAAGTAATTAATATAAGCAATCACCCCAAAAATAGTATAATGAATGTATCTCCTATGAGTGATGAGTGATTCTAGCTATATGAAATAGTTTATGACATATATTTCCTAACTTAAGACAATATAATAAATACAAGGATTACAGATATTAATCAAATACCTTATTTAAATATTCTATTCATTTATTCAATCTATTACAAAAACTTGTAAATTTACAGTAACTTCTTGATAATTACAATGTCCAATTGAAATTAATTAATACTCTTAACCTAAAAAGCTATATTTGCAGTTATTTTCCATTCTATAAATCTTATTTTGTTCAATTTATTATTATAAACTACAAACAGAATTAATTTAAAATAACAGTTTATTTTTATTAACAACTCTTCATCAAGAATAATAAACAGTATTTTTTATTAATATTTTGGATACCCCCCACAATTCTGGAATTTCCGATCGTTCCAGAATCATTCTGGAATTCCAGATTTATTCCTGAAACTTCTGTTAATATTTTATTTATGTTAGAATATTTTATAAATAAAAACATTTCTATTGTATTTTTTATATCAAAGTAAAATTTTTAAAATTTTACTTTAATTTCTCTCTGTAATAAATAACTCAAAAGTCATATTACAATCAGAAAAAAGATTAAATATTATAAGTTTTTAAATTAATTAATTATTTACAAAAATGAATCTCCTCGAAGTCCGTAAAATTATCACTTATATCATGTAAATACTTATTTAAATTTTCTAAATCCGGTTTTATTAATTATTATGCATAATGAATAAATTCATGCATTTGTTTAAATATTATTATGCCATTTAATAAGGAATTTTCATATATCTTAAGAAGCTGGGTCAGTGAACCTGAAAACTATAGGTCAAAAATGATTCCTATAATCCTTATTGATAAAGAATCCAATTTTCATTATTTTTTTGGGGATGTAAGAAGACTAAAATATATTAATATTGGTATTATAAAGAAACTGCCTGACTCCTGGCTCCGAAATCCTTTTGCCTGACTTCTCGCTCAGACCATAATCATTTTATAACTATAGAGTAATATAAATATAAAGCAAAATTATAATTGCATTTATCATACTTTTCAACATATGAAAAGCTTAAGAATCCATTATCATTAAATTTTCTTTATAATAAATAAATTATATTTACTTTATTATTAAGAGTTAAAATCTGATCAGTATATAGTCTGATTCTGTACTAATGAAATACAATCAGGCTATATCCAATAGGCTCATGTATGTAAACTTCGAATCAGAATTTAAGAAGGCTTTCATTATTTATAAGAAAGTTTAAAAAAATGTAAATAACTTAAACTTATACTCTTACTCCTAATGCAAAAATGAAGAAAAAAAACAACTTTTCATACAAAAATAGTGAAGATAAAGAATTTTAGCTTATTATTAAAATTAATATTATTATTTACAACTATTATATGGCATTTATCTATCTCCATCATAAGATGGAACCTTAAAGGATTTACTTTTTGTTAAAACATAGTTTATAATTAAAGAATTTTACACCCTATCGTCAATAAATCATGATATAACTTATTGGTTTCTCAAGGCATTTACATGGCGGTGCCTTTGATAAAAAATATTTTTCTATTATATGTCATGATTACCCGTCTATTTTAACTACCACTATTTAGATTTAATATTAATTTAATGAATTATGTTATCTCAATATCTAATGTATTCCTACATTAGTAATCGTTGTATAATTTTAATCATGATACAAATTAATATGAATTTAAATATATAAGGTAAAAGAAATTTTGCTTTTTAAATTAATATTTGAATAATATTATGTATAACCATTTAAATGAATTTTTTATATAAAATAATTCTATTTTATTAAACAAAATTTTGGTTCCAGTTATATACATGGAACTACAGATTTATTCCTGGAATTCCATGTTCGATTTTCATGTGCCTGGAATTCGAAAAAATTCCAGGCACATAGGGGGTATCCTTTTTTTCTTAACTAAAAAAATAAGAATTGCATTAAATCGTATAAAATGTATCATATTTTTTCCTTATAATTACGATTCTCTTATTTTTCTGTGCAAATAAGATTTCGCATAATTCTTAGAACTTTGTCAACTAACAAAAATTAAAACTCTCTTAATATCTAATTTAGTAAAATAATTCTTAAATTATATGTAAATTAAATTAACTATTACAAAAAATGAATATATATTATTATTTTCAAATCATCTTATAAATATAAGTCTCTAGGAATTATTTAAAAGAGAAAACACAATAAAGTTCACAAAATACTTTTAGATGCTATATTAAAAATATATTTTCCACATATATTATTTATTTAGTTAATTACTTGGTAGAATTTCAACATATATTTATAAAATTTAATTTCTATCTTTTTATAAAAGTTAATGAATTTTTCTATATTTTATTAATAATAATTAATATTATTTCTAAACCATTAATTACAAAAAATATCAAATATATTACTAGAAATTTAATTAAAAAAATAAAAGATATACAAATTCCTTTATTTTTAATTTTATCATGTCAATGATAAAAGGGTTAACTCTTCTAATTTGTGGTTAGAAGAATTTAAGTTTGAGGAACTTTTCTGTTCAATTTTACCAATATTCTTAATTCTTCAAGTATTAATGTTTAATCATTAAATATTTGTAAAAATACACATCCTTGCTGAAGTTGTTGAGTTTTCAAGAAATTTATATTTAATATTCAACATTTAGTCTTATTAATTGGGTGAAGACAAGAAATGGAGTAATATTGAATGACACTGTCTTCCTCAACATGCTGAAAATACTGAAGGAGTGAAAGTGACAGAGACATGGGCCCCAAAAACAAGCCAGCACTACTCTTACTGCTCAGACAACATCTTGTTCTAAAGTGCCAATTACTCTCACTCTTAGTTTGAGACTGAAAAAAGCTGATGATTGGTCCGTACTCATGAGATACTTCGTTCAATTCAACATGGAAGCATTCGTCAGACTATGCAGAAACTTCATTTATAACAAAAACAAAATAATTCAGATTCTCCGTTGAACTGTCAGCGCAGCAGACACCTAACAAAAAAACTCAGTCTGATTACATTTTCCCGCTAAAAGAAAGCACCCTAGTATGTGACTAACTAACTAATGTATTTATAACATTAATATTAATCACAAAATTAATAAGACTAATTAATATATAGTAGAGACCTTTATTATATTTGCATCTCAATTTTATTTAATTCACTCTTTTTAGCTATTATCTATAAGTTTCTATTCAAGCTTTCACAATTTTAAATTGAAATGCCTTATTTACTTTAGTTGTTAAAAAAAAGTAAAGGAATTAGACTTTAAAAAGAGAAATCTTTATTCTAATGATACCTTATAAATAAATTTTTGGAGGTAAGTGTTCCAGACTCAAGGGAGTTTCCTGCATACTTTTTCTTAACGTAAGATGTATTATTTATTTTACATAAATTAAAAGATTCAAAATCTTTTATCAGCGGCTAAATATTAAATTATATAATTATATAAGTTAGTTGATCTAGAATATAGTAATCGATTGTACTATTATCAGAAATAAAAGAGCATCAAGAAATATAATTGAATTTTATCTTCTAACGAGTAGTACAATAATTGAAAGTTGTTAGATATTATCATGAAACTTTTTTCCGATTACAAAAAAACATAGAAATATGATAGAAAGAGTAGTACCTTTATTTTATTAAGACTATTAGAATTGAGAACTCTTGAAAACATTTACTTAAGAAATATTCATAATGGATTATTCCAGTCTAACATGGCTAAGAGTTCTTAGTCAAAATTTTAATCAGAAATGCCCAGAATTTATTAAAATAAAGACATTGAGTAATTCATTAAAAAATTAATTATAATAATATCAATTAAATAAATTGAGAATTTTTTTGATACTTTGTCAAATAAATTAAGCAATCAAATTAAAAAATACTGTTTTTAATGATAAAAAAAAATAAAATTTTTTTTATCATAACTGTATATGAACTTCTCAAAAAAGTTTTTAACTTTCTTTTATTTCAAATGAAAAAAAAATATGTAAAATAAATTTATGTTAAAAAATTAGTCACAAAAAATTCCAGAATTAGTTCTAGAATTCGAGCATAATTCTGGAATTTTTGGTGATTCTAGAATGATTCTGGAACGATCAGAAATTCCAGAATTGTGGGAGGGATCCAATATTTTAAGCTAGTTACTTAAATGCATTTTTGTATTATAATAGAATATAACTATTTTATTTTTGATCTCTTTATTGAAACAGGTGATATTATGCTGGAATTAATAAGTTTTATAAATGTTTTCAATGAAATTGAATTCTATATTATTTTGTAATTATTATAGAAGAAATATCATTGAAATATGAAAAGGACTTATATTTATAAAATTGCAGCTTGACCTGAGATCCAAGCTATTAAAAACATGAAAAATTATTCATAATCTTAGCATTTATCAATTCTATATATTTCACCATCAGAAACAGTTATGGTAGTATTTACGATATTTCTTTACTTTGCTATAGATTTCCATTACAGATGAAATACATCCTACTAAGTCTTTTGTCTAATTCATATTCAACGAAGAACTAAAACTCTCTATTTCTTATAATATCTTCTTTTACAAGACATCATTAATCCTGCTTTCCCTCTTTATCTATCTACCATTACTTCTGCTATGTTGTTATCACGATTAAAATGATAATATAAATGAGTTAATATTATTAAAGCTCTTATTTAGTCAAAGTTATATAATAATCAAAATATTATATTACTCAGTCATTGTATTTGCTTGTTCTTTCTCGACACAAGCGTCATTCGGAGTATTCTGTTAACTCTAACTGTTTGCATTAGATGAAGAGTTGCTTTCTTCCTCATCACCATTACTATTATCTACTATGTCAACAGATTCACAGCGTGCTATATAATAGCTTCCATCTTATTAGGAGGCAAGTGATTGATTTACTTTCATGATTCCATTATTTAAAAAATGGTTGTTTTGCAAACTATCTTAATAACTTAATTTTATAACTTGATTTAATTGATAAATCTTAGTATTTAAAATATGAACGATATTTAATTTTCATTTAAGATTAAGAAGTTTTTCTATACTATCCAATAGCATTTACTCTTACACTTGTATATATAATAATGACTATTTATTTGATTAATTAATGTGATTTTACTCTTTTGCCACTATAAATTCCCCAGGTTTGAAAAGAATTAAACTTTCTACCATTACCTCAGTTCTTTCAGTCTTAGTATTTACTCCAGCAACTCTAAATAAAATGAAGTTTCAATATAGTGCTTCTAACACTTACATCATTATTGTATAGGCCACTTGAATTGCCATGATGTCAATCTTCCAACTACACCACGCATTGAATCATTGTAAATATTGCCAAACACAACCACAAATATATAGTTTAATCTGAAGTTAAAGTGCTCCTTAGAAACATCACGATATTAACTTTTGTGATTATTACGCGTGGTAATGAATGATTTCTTGCTCGTACTCTTATATGATTTCATTAATTTGCACTTATATCATGTAAAATGAATCATCTTGGTTTACACTAGTGTCATTTATAAAATATAATGTGATTAGATCTAAGATATATAAAATCAAACAAGCAACCATTAACTCATTGTTTTTGCTCTTTTTGTTCTGATTGTCAGGCAATATTGTCTGGGTCGCCTAGTTATATTGTTTGTTATTTTATTTAAATGATTCAATTAATATGCAGATGTAGAATTGAATAATTATTAATCAAAGGATTTGTATTATATGTTTATTCTTAATTGTATATTTAAAATAAGTTCTTATTTTATTTAAAAATAAGATTTAAATGAAGGATTTATTTGTGATATGAATGTGTTAACTGCTCAATATCAGGATTAAGGCATTTATTATTACTTATGAAGTGCTAGATCCCGTTATTTTCAGTTATTACTTTGAAAATCTATATTTTAAATTATTATTACTAGTAATTAACTGTAAAAGACCAAACATTAATAATTATCTTAAATTTATTCAGTAAAATACCATTTAATTTTATCAATAAATTATATATTACTGTAGTTATATGGAAGGCGAAAGACTCATTTAAAAGTAGAAAAGTATTTTTATGAACAAGGTTTTTAGAAATAAGATAAAGAAGAGGTTATTGAAGTAGTTGCCATTGATAATTTGGTTATTTAAAAATTATATTGTAGAAGTACGTTTGAATAGGAAAATTAATTATAATTAAATTAATAATAAATCACAATCGTGGCTTCTAAAGTTGGCCAATTTGAACAATCTTGGGCTCATTCGATAAAGAATTCAAAATTAGCAGGACTTTGTTATCGACGGTACTATTTTATCGCATCCCTGGAGCGAGATAACTTCACTTTAATTAATTGGCTCTAAATTCAATAAATTATACCCTCACATTAAAGTGAAGTTATCTCGCTCCAGGGATGCGATAAAATAGTACCGTCGATAACAAAGTCCTGCTAATTTTGAATTCTTTATCGAATGATCCCAAAAGATCGTTCAAATTGGCCAACTTTAGCTGCCACGATTGTGATTTATTATTAATTTAATTATAATTAATTTTCCTAATTCAAATGTACTTCCACAATAATTATAAAAAACTTTCATCTAAAAGATCTAAGTTTATATATATTATGAATTAAGTCTTTTTACGAATGACTAACTTTAATTTAATTCAAACTAAAATTTTAATATAGTGCAAAATTTGGATATTGTCTCTACTCTATTCCTCAACTTGATGATTAATATTCACATCTATTTTGATTGTTTCACACTTTCTTCTTAAGAAGTCTTCTTACCCGTTAACATCATATACTATGTTATAATTTAAGTAACACTAGTAAGAGCTATTGTTTGTTTTAGGTAGATTCTGAGAGGTGATTTATTTTTTTCCGCATTTAAATTGTTTAAACACTTTTAAATTTTATAACATGATTAAAATCCCGAATTTAGTTCTTATATAGCTCTGATTAAATTCCTTATAAGGTTTGAATTAAGAGCGATATCATAGATTTCTATGGTTTTTGTTATGCTTTTCATGTGTGCTTCTAGTTGTTCCCATGACTAAATATTCTATAAGTCTTCTGTAGCTAAAAGGGGATCAAGCATTCTCTTATCTCTAAAATATTTAGTTTAAGGATTCCAATCACGAAGAAATTATAGCTTCTTTGCTAAGTTGTCCTAAAAGTTTGAGCTATGGCTATATTTATATTTTAATCTATAATAATGGAAATTAGAGTATTAAGAGCGAATGAATGAATTAAGTTGATGTGAAATTACCATTGGGCAGCCTACTACTTGTGTTATGGTTCAAGTTGAAAATACTTTACTGATTAAGCTTACATTATTTTTTAAACAAATTGTTGAATTGGTGGTTGCTTTATCTCTTCTCCTTCATTGAGGATTTGCGGATACTTTCTTCTTCTTTCTTTCCGCAAAAATATATAGGAGTTTTATTGATTATGTTTAAAGTTGAGTGAGTTGTACTTCAATATAAATATAAAACAATGGAAAATTCTGAGGGACATAAAGATTTTTTGCCTTGCCTATTAAATAAGGAATATAAATATATATATTTATGAAACTCTTTCATGCATTTTCTAATATGTGGTTAAGACTAAAATTTCCTCATGTTATTAAGGCATCATTCAATTAAGTGTCTTAATGGAAGGGAACAGTATTTACAAAAGATGAATCTATTAAATCAGAGTTATATAATATTTTTGAAAATGAGCAGCTATGCTTCCATGTATACAGTAGGAAATTACCAAAATATTATTTTTACTAGTGCTCAGACCCAAGTATACATTAGCATGTCCAACCAGATTACCAAGATATCAGGTTTTGTAGAGAACCTTCCAAATTCCGCCTGTTAAATTTAAGTATCTATGGAATAATATAAAGGTGAGTTTGATAAGTTTATATCGAAGGAATTATAGAAGTTTTCATAGGAAATTTATATTTTCTCATCATAAAACTCATCAACATCATCAGCATTACTTTGATTACAATTATTATCACTGTTATTTAATATTATTTAATGAGTTTAGTTTGAATTTGGTGTATGCCTTTCTTATACCGTTTTTGCTAATTCTATATATTTTAATTATTAAGTGAGGTGGTTTATTAATTAAATAATTTTTTATGATTTTAATAATGTTTTAAAATCAAAATTTCATAATATTTCATTGTTCTAATTTTTTTAAATATATTTTTAAGATTAATACTCTTTAATATTATCTAGAATATGTCTACTCGTGCATTTTTGGTCCTTTACTTATTCGTTACTTTTTATTACTTGATTTATATTTTTAATAAAATATGTTTTAGTTGATATTTCCTTTTATATTATTATACTAACTAATTAAAATAAAAAAATTATTATGGCGTTAAAGAAAGCGTGGGAAAAATGGAGAATGAGAAACAGCCAATCAATGGGAGGAGAAGACTGGTGGTCTATATGGAAGATAAAAACCAAGATGTGGAAGACAATCCTCAATAACAAACACTAGACAGATATTTAACTCAGTAAGATATTCAGATTGATTTTATTACTGAGTTTATTAATGATTTCTATTTTTGTTGAACATTTAATAGAGTTATTCAAATTGATCCACTGTTTCTTTTATATTTCTCTTGCCTAGAAGTTTAGGGTTACGCTGCTGCAAAATTGGAGATTTATTGATAATTTCGTCAGGAGAGTACTACTTGAAATTGGATTCGACTTCGATAACTCTAACTTTTTATTTAGTTTTCTTTTCTGGGATTTTGAATTGCTAACTTTATTGTTATAACAATGATTGAGCTTGAAGTTCATGGACGAGAGGCTGCTATGGATTCATCATGTATTGCATTTACTATTCCTAAGGAGCTAATAGAGAGGGTAGTATTTGCTATTGATACATTAATTGCTCATTGTATTAATCAGTCATTCTTAGTTATTGAGTCATTACTCTACGGTTCTTATCTTTCAGTTGCTTCTATTATATTTAAACAAATTATCACTACTACAGTATTTCATAGAATAATATATTTATTTATTATGACTTGGTCTTTTGTATTTACTTTTTGCTTTGATTATTCTTTAACCACTTTGTAGCTTTTTCTAAATCTATAGTCCACTACTAAGTTTAATTGTTTTTCTCAAGGAATTTAGATCCATAAAGAGTGGCCACTACTATCTTTTTGAAATCTTCATTTTCACCGTAACACTTGTTAAAAATAATTAATTTATAGTAATTTGTTATTTTTTCTGACTAGATTATGCTTGAAATTCGAACACTGTGAAATTATCATGTCCTCAATATAAAACAATGATTAAAATTATTTATATTTTTGACTCACTTAAACTTATTGTTTCTTATTGTTAAATCAGGGAAGTCACTCCTTTGGTATAAATAATGATAAGTTTAATAAATTTAATATATATTCATAGTACTTTTAGGAACGCTGCTTATGTTAATATCTTCCTGGTCATTGACAAATCTCAATTGGAAAAGTTGAATCATAAATTCCTGCAAAAGCATTTTTATTTTTTGTAATTTAAATTATATTAATATTGTTTTTAATTATTTCTTCTATCCTTTATTTTAATACAAATTACAAAAAAATCAAAAATAAATATAACATAAATTTAAAAGAGGTATTTATAATCTTATTATTACGATTAATTTAATAGTAAAATATAAACAAATGGTCAAAATTAATATTTAAATTTTGATTAAAATATCTTAATTAATTATATATTTAAGGAAAAGGCAATATTAATAGAATAATATTTCTTGTATTTACAATAAAATAGAGAAGTATAAGTAATTATATATATATCATTATAACTTAATAAAATAAAAATATTATTTTTATAAAATCCTAATACGAAAGAGTGATCATTTAATATATGTCAATAACAAAAGAATTTGCTTTAAAAAATCTTGATTAAATAATTAGGTCATCCTAATTTTATACCTAAATTGTAATTAAATTAAAAAAAATAAATCAAAAATTTTAACAAGTTAATAGCTCATCTCCCACAAAGACTTACGATTCTTTTTCATATCGTTCTTCTAAATTAAAATTTTTAATATACCATCATCCTTTGCTAAGCTTCTCTGTAATTTTTTAATAGCTTATGCTTTCTCTGAGTGTGATCATGGAATTACTTCAATAATGACCTACTGCAATAAAATCTTTCATGTTTGATGGATCATTTCAATTAAAATAATGAAAAGGAATCTAATTGCTGTAGCTCAAATTAAATCAAAAGTTTATCAAAATTTGAGACACTTATAAAACTTTTCTTTATCTTTTGATAAGCATAAGCTATAGCATAAGCAAATTCTTTTTCCAACTATCCACTTATGAAAAAACCATGAATCCTCCAAATCTTTTATATCTATATATTTAGATACTAAGTCGTTTGTTTTTATAGTAATACATTCTTGATTAGTTTCTGTAGTGAAAATATGCTCCATAAAGAATTCATTGATCCAACTTCAATCTTTTTAACTGTATGCTACTAATGAATATCTCCAATGATATTATAGACAACTGTATATATAAATCTCAGTTAATTTGAATGACATGATTTATTACTCTTAACTTTTTAATTTCAATATAATTCTTGTTTCATCGAATAGGTTTGAGTTTTTTTCTGTATTTCATCATATTATCTTTCATTTGTAATTTTTTTCTTCTAATTATTGCATTTGTAAATTATATCATTCTTCACAATTATTATTTCTCACAATTAAATTAAATATTTTTCTATGTGATTTATGTATGAATAGAATTTATTATTAAAAATTATTTATATATGCTATATCTAAACATTTCATGAGTTTAATTCGCATTAAAAAACTAGAGGTTATCTCTCTTTTTTTGGTTATTTCAAAATGGTTTAATTGTGTGCTTGTAATTATAGCTATTGATTCTCCTTGAATTTTAGGTTTATTGGGGTTAAATATTTAAGTATAAACTTCTTTCTTTTTATTCTCTTTGACAATTTTGATTCTAACAAGATGTTAAATTAATCATAGATATTTATAATCTATATGTTATAGTATTAATAGTTCATTATTTGGTTGGTCTGGTGATGGTTTATAGTCAACATTTTAAAAAAATTATTAATTTTGAATTTATATAGTAATTAATAAAACTATGATTCTTTATCGCTCTCACACACGATCTGCAACATATTTAATCATTTTTAATTTCCTCTCTTATTCTTTGGATTTTTGATTAAAGATTAAATTTATAGAAATCAACTTCTTAAATGTTCACTTTTATTCTATTTTCCTAACATCTTGATTGCTTTAAAGCCTAAAGCCATTCAATAAAATCTTTTAGGAATTCATATAAAATAGTTTGCATTTAATTACGTGAGAAGTTATAGACTAGCTAATAACACAGGGATCTAGTTTATTGTTCCTCTGAAGATATAGGCACGCCCAAATATTCTATATTATTTATTAGATTGATCTTGCTATTGAAGTTTAATCTTAGTTTTACCCATTTGGAATATTTTAAAATATTTCCAAAAACATCATTTATTAAATTATATTCATAGATTTCAAGTAGTTATTTCTTGTTATGGACTTTTAAATTATTTAATATTGGATAATAATATAAGTTTGTTGATTTTGTAAAATAATCTAAAGTTTTGCTTTTTGATTTATTTGAAGTATTCTGAACTTTTTTTAATTAATTTTAATCTTACTTACTATTTAAATTCTTTTCTAATATGATGCTAATCTGATTTAAAAGTTTAAAGTTTATATAAATATAATTACATTGCTTACTTTATTAGAAATTAATATTTAAATTTAAAAATTTGTATAAATATTATAAAGCTTTAGATAATCACATTTAATAAGATATAAGGTGAGAAGCAAAATTTTGTTTCATAAATTTTAAAGTTATTAATATTCAGTGAAAAAATCAGGAAAAAAATATATTTAATTTACTGTTATTTTGATGCTTTATTCATGCCATTATCCTTAAGATAAAAAAGATTTAACTTTTTTATACTTTCAAAAAAGTGTATTCTACTGTTGCTTAATTCATTGGTACTCATCTCAATTTTGAATATCAAGGGTTACCTTATTATAATCATTAACACCTAGAATGTCAAGCCAGACTACAAAGTTCATATTCAATTCAGGGGAGATTATTGTACACAGTTGGCTTAACAAGTTTTAAAAATCACAAGCAATTTAAGTTATATCAAATCATGGAACTACACAAAAAAGTAATCAATCATTTAAACACCTTTATTCCAAAATTCTTTTTATATTTATACGTATTTTGTCATGAAAATATTCATTAAAATCACATTTTAATAAGAGATTATAATTTACAAGTTAGTTTTTCCATAATGAAATAAATTTTCCTTAAAATCTTTTTATTTAATTCAATAAAAAGTTGCTAGGATTCTCTACAAATTATATCTAAATATTGATAAAATAGATAAAATTATGAAATTTTAGAAATAAAAATTAAACAATTAATAATAAGTAAGTACAACTGTCATTATTTAGGAGTATAAGCAAGTGTAATTTGATTTAGATTTTAAATTTATTTAATTAATTATTATATAAAATTAGTGGTCAGGTGGTCTGGCCAGGGTTTTTGGTGGTCCACCGTAAATGTATTATAATTATCTGATAAAATATTACAGATGATTAGATCACTAAAATGGCATTTACATACCGGATATTACTAAGGCGGATTTTAAATCGAGTAAGTGGCCACTGTAACCTTATAACTTCGCGGAGGACTCGGTAAGTATTGTTATAATTATGTCTCACAACTGCCACTAATTCTTTATACAGATACGGCATGAGGGCTGCTCGGACCTCTGGAAGCAGTCCCGGTGCTTAATGACAAGTAAGATTCCGGGTTTCAGTCACATCGAGGTCTACACAGATCGTTGGAACGAGATACTTTATCTGCATTAGCTCCAAGTCAGACTCCACTGGAGCCAATAATCCAGACTTCACTGAGAGGCGCAAGGATAGTGGTAGCAAGATGGGTCCCGAAGATGAAAATGCTTTCAAGTCGAGATGTCTGCTCTGCCAATCCTAGATACCGACTTAAAATGGTGAGGAGACATTCCCTTTAACATTGCCGATTGTAGTCCGGTTCTTCCACTCAAGATTTCAAGCCGATTAGATAGACAAGAATCAAGTCGTTTGAGAAAACAGAGGCGGTGGGTGGTCAGAGACAGAGGAGAGGTGTGTAGTCAGGAAACGCCGTATTGAGTTGATCTATACATCGATAATGTTTTATCAGATAATTATAATACATTTACGGTGGACCACCAAAAACCCTGGCCAGACCACCTGACCACTAATTAAATATAATAATTAATTAAATAAATTTAAAATCTAAATCAAATTACACTTACTAATACTCCTAATTCATGACAGTTGTAATTACTTATCATTAATTGTTTAAATTTTATTTCTAAAAATTTCCTATTTTTATCTATTTTATCAATATTAGACATCAATAATAAATATATTAATTTCAATTTAATAAGGCAGGAACTGATTTTCACTAGTCTAAAGTATCTTTTTGAAATTTAGTTGCTATTGAAATAAATATTAAGAATATGGCAATTTACATTTTCTGATGAATTAAAATACTTATTCAAAATTTCCTATCTATCATATAAGCATGAAATAGAAATATAGTTATAATTATCATTAATCTTTGATATTTAAGAATTTTTTCAAGTCAATCATTTGACGAAATTAAATTAAAAAATCATATCTTAAATTAAGTTGGATAAAATAAAATCTCAAACTTTTTTGATATGGTTATCATATTCAAAGAAATAGAAATATGCAAGTATTAATCTTATGATTTTCTTTTATTACATCTACTAATATCACTTTACTTATATCATTAATAAATTAAATTTCTAATAATAACCATTAAATTTAGATTAATGCAATTTTGACTTGCTATACTCATTTAACTACTAATTAAATGAATAATGTCTAAAATTCTTAATGTGCTTAAAAACTCTAATAATTCTAAATATCACAACACACTGCGCTCAGCTACATTTAATTTTGTAATTTTATAATAAAATAAAATGCAATTTCTGATATAAATAAAAGAGCTTCTTATTTTTCTTACTTGTCAATAATATTTATATGTATTTCATTTATTTACTTTTATTTAAAATGATTAAGCTTTATATTTTAATAGGCAATTATTTCATATTTATAATTTTTACAATTGTTTTCTATTTTTTCAAATTATATTTAGATTCATTAAATCATTAAATTTTAAATAGCTAACACTATTTGACTTATTTTCTTTAATTATCTTTTTTAATTAGATATTTCTAAATCTACGATTCTTAATCATATAAACTTAATATTCTTAATTATACCTAAGTTATCTGTTATTATTGCAATCTTTCAACTAATTCATCTTGACTCTCTTTACAAGTATACATCATTAATATTTTTAAAGTTATTTGTTTGGATCTAAACTAAACAAAGTATCACATTATAATGAATACTCGAAGACACCTGATTTTGTTCGAGAGAGTTTTTGATTGATAAAGCTGCAATTAATGCATACTTTATTAGGATTTAATAGAGTTTATGCCTTGGTTTAATGTTTAAATATGATTGGAATAAATTCGAAATTGGAAAATTATTTTAAAATTAATTTCTTTTTAATAAATTAGTGGCATTTATATTTGGCGTTAAAGGATAATATTGGCCTTATTCCATATAGAATTAAAAATTAGCTGGACTTCATTAATGGCGGTACTATTTTATCTGATCCCTGAAGCGAGATAACATGAACTTAATGTGACTGCATTTCGAAATGAAATTAGTTGTATTTAATTAAAGTAAAATTATCTCGCCCTAGGAATGAGATAAAATAGTACCGCCTATATAAAGTCCAGCTAATTTTTAATTATATATCGAATAAGGCCAAGATTATCATTTAATGCCAAATTTAAATGCCACTAATTGATTAAAAAGAAATTAATTTTAATATAATTTTCCAATTTTGAATGTATCCTTACTACACGAGCAATTTAAGTGAATATATGTAAGGGTTGGGGTCATTTTATGACAGTGAGTATATAGAATTATTGTTAAAAAACGTTATAGGCATGATGATTTAGCGATCAATTCAAACCTAATCTAAATTACACGTCTATAGCAATGCTGATCCATAAATCTCCTGCTACTGTTAGGTCTCACTGTTTACTAGCATTGAATTAAAAAAAATAGCAACTTAATTCTAAGCCTAAGAGACCTTTAAAATTTTAGCAGCATTATATTGATTATCTTATTAATGATTGACTCTAAAATACTGTCTCATTTCTCTCTGGCCTAGAGAGCGATGATGTTTCAAATCGCCAATTTCCTAATCTTCTTATTTCTGTTTAATCTATAACTAATTTATATAAAATTATTGGAATATCAACAAGACAATCGATCGCATAAAGAGAGTGATTGACTTTAATGCTTCATTTTATAAGGATTATTTAAATTTTATATTCGATTAACTGTAGCTGTTATAAAGAAAACCGTTTGCGTTGAGTTTTTTTTCTTCTGGCGGAAAAATCATCTTCTGTTGCTGCTACCTCGACCACTTCTCTGTTTAACACTCTATTACTGGAGATCCCTATGGAAAAGGAGAATCCATTGTGTTTAGTCAAAATTTTAGAAATAAGTGATGTTTAATAAATTAAATTTAACAAATAAACACTTTTTTATTTAGTTTTAATGATTAGAAATTAAACTATCTACTAATAGGTTTAGTATCTTAGGAAATATAATTAGAGATGTCTTAAATTTAATTTTAAACTGATTTTGGTTAATTAACATGGTGTTAATTAAAATTATTAAACATCACAAACTTCTAAAATTTTGGCTGAATACTATGGAATCTCTTTTTTCAAAGGGATCTCCAGTAATGCAGTGCTAAACAAAAGTGGTCGAAGTTGCAGCTACAGCATATAAAAATCAGATATCTTATACGCCAGATAGATAAAAAACTCATTTCAATCGGTTTAATTGATTTCAGCTAAAGTAAAATAAGATGATAATGAAAATGATGAGGGAGAAGATCAATGAATAAAAAAGACATTACAAGGCTCAATACTAGGGATTGTTTCATTGGTGTATTGCATTTGGTTTTAATCCTCATTTTAATATCCACATATATGCTTGAAAGATATAAGTAATAAATATACACAATATAAATTTCAATAAATATATGATAAAATCGAAAAACAATCAATAAATATTAAAAATTAACTATATAAAAATATCAAATATTAAAAATGGAAAAATATTTGCATTGAGATTAATTAGGCTGTATTTATATTAACACAATATTAAAAAATAAGATATATATTAGATAAAAAATAAAGAAAAAAATAATAATCTTTAATTGAAAATTAATTTCAAATGCTAGATATGTAAATATTATTATAAAATAAATAAGTGAAAAATAAATAAAATTATAAAAATAGTTGATTAAATTAAAAAAAATTTAAACTAAGTCAAGATTAAAGATTTTGTTAAATAAAAAAAAATGAAATCTTATATTGGTTTAACTAGATTTTGTAAATGAAATACAAAAAACATATATAATCATTAAATCTTGAGAGATTCAATAAGTAAAAATAAACAAGAATCACATGAAACTGTAAATCATCGTGTGATCGTTAATTCGGTTGTCTTCGTAAGTCTTAATCTGCTTTGATTACAAAGATATAAGTATCTATTTGATCGAAATAAACAAAGATGATAATAGATTTCATAAAGAAATTTGGATAATTTGTAACTATTCATACATAGCAAATAAAAGTATATTAGCGAATCTTGAAGGAGTAAGAAAGAACAAGTAAAAATGAAAAACATGAAATTGTAGATGATCGTGTGTTCGTTAATTCGAATGTCCTCGTATAACTAACTCTACATTGGATATAAAGAAGTATCTTTTTGTGATCGAGATCAACAAAGAAAAAAATAGATTAAAACATAAAATATTGGATTCTGTTGAGGACTATAACTTTTTAATTCTACGGTTAATGTATCGCTTAAACAATGCACTCCGTTTCGTTACATCGTCTTTTATAGGAATAGAAGTGAAAGAGATTTCATATTCTTTTTATGTATTTTTTAGAGGTCGCTTTTGAAAACACCCAATTCAATGCAGATATTGAAATTTGACATAAAATATTGGATTCTGTTGAGGTCTATAACTTTTTAATTCTACGGTTAATGTATCGCTTAAACAATGCACTCCGTTTCGTTACATCGTGTTTTATAGGAGTAGAAGTGAAAGAGATTCCATATTCTTATTATGTATTTTTTAGAGCTCACTTTTGAAAACACCCAATTCAATGCACATATTGAATTTGACATAAAATATTGGATTCTGTTGAGGTCTATAACTTTTTAATTCTACGGTTAATGTATCGCTTAAACAATGCACTCCCTTTCGTTATATCGTGTTTTATAGGAAAAGAAGTGAAAGAGATTCCATATTCTTTTTATGTATTTTTTAGAGGTCACTTTTGAAATCACCCAATTCAATGCAAATATTGAAATTTGACACAAAATATTGGATTCTGTTGAGGTCTATAACTTTTTAATTCTACGGTTAATGTATCGCTTAAACAATGCACCCGTTTCGTTACATCGTGTTTTATAGGAGTAGAAGTGAAAGAGATTCCATATTCTTATTATGTATTTTTTAGAGCTCACTTTTGAAAACACCCAATTCAATGCACATATTGAATTTGACATAAAATATTGGATTCTGTTGAGGTCTATAACTTTTTAATTTTACGGATAATGTATCGCTTAAACAATGCACTCCTTTTCGTTACATCGTGTTTCATAGGAATAGAAGTGAAAGAGATTCCATATTCTTTTTATGTATTTTTTAGAGGTCACTTTTAAAAACACCCAATTCAATGCACATATTGAAATTTGACATAAAATATTGGATTCTGTTGAGGTCTATAACTTTTTAATTCTACGGTTAATGTATCGCTTAAACAATGCACTCCGTTTCGTTACATCTTGTTTTATATGAATAGAAGTGAAAGAAATTCCATATTCTTTTTATGTATTTTTTAGAGGTCACTTTTGAAAACACCCAATTCAATGCAAATATTGTAATTTGACATAAAATATTGGATTCTGTTGAGGTCTATAACTTTTTTATTCTACGGTTAATGTATCGCTTAAACAATGCACTCCGTTTCGTTACATCGTGTTTTATAGGAATAGAAGTGAAAGAGAT
Source organism: Oxytricha trifallax (assembly GCA_000711775.1). Taxonomy (NCBI): domain Eukaryota; phylum Ciliophora; class Spirotrichea; order Sporadotrichida; family Oxytrichidae; genus Oxytricha; species Oxytricha trifallax. The sequence goes on from ARYC01006824.1 coordinate 34,186, forward strand.
TCCATATTCTTTTTATGTATTTTTTAGGGCTCACTTTTGAAAACACCCAATTCAATGCACATATTGAAATTTGA
>ARYC01006825.1:0-38509 GCA_000711775.1 Oxytricha trifallax
GAGATTAACTAATATTTCCTTTGTAGAATTCACCAAAAATAATCTAAAGGAGAGTAAGAGAATAGCATTTGATGTTTGCAACATGCACGACAATGAAACACAATTTGGTAATTTCATTTTTTTTAATGTGAAAGACACGATTTCATTCATTCTATAGAACTAGCGTCTTCCCAAACTCACTAAAGTTTAGATATAATAAACACTTGCCAAGATCAGCAAATTTTTGGTAAATATTACTTGTGATATGTCTCAATCACTGAATCTCTCTTGCTTGAGATATTTATCAACATTTTCTTCACATTTAAAAGCTAAGCACCGCCTTCATATACTCTCTATCCCCAAATATTATTCGGAATAGTTTATGAATACTATTTGCTCTAGAAGGGCCTGAAATTTAATGAATGCCAAATTGCTGTCTAAACTCCGGCAACAAGCCTATCTTGCAAAAAATCTAACAAATCTTTTCTGAACTTCAGATGCACTTAATAAAACTGAAGGATTAAATATTATTAAATTAGATAAGATTTAATCAGGTCCTTTAAGAATCACTCTACTAAATGCTTTTCAAAATATAAAATAATAACATGCAATAAAATCTTAATAAATAATATAAAAGTGGCTTTAAAGATAGAGCAATTTAAAATCGTCCAATAAATTAATAATAAATAGAGTAAGGTAATTAATAATATTAATGGAAAAGGTTGATGAACTAATCATAATGAGAATTATAATTAATAAGTCATAATTGACTTCATCTGCTATTCTATTTGCATTTACTAAAAAAATGGATGCTTAACGTTGGCACCATAAATTTGAATAAATCCTGATTATTTTTGAATGTTATTAATTAAATTATGCATCATTAATGATAACACTCCTATATCTTAGCATTTCATTGTCATCTTTGATGATTCATTAAATGAAATTATTTCTTTGACTAGGAGGAATTTATTTTGTTAAACAGAAGTTGCTGACTGATTATTATAATCTAATTGCTTTAGTTTCCAAACTTCCTATATCAAAAGAAGCAAAAAAAAACTACCTGTTTAAAATTTCATTTAGAGTCTTATAATTTGGGGTTTTAATATGCATATCGTTAATGGCAGTGCCTGCTTTTTATTGGGGAATAACTTCGAATTATTAGAGATCTTCATTGATTTATTATTTGAGGGAAGTTGATGCCAAGCATTACAAACTTTCACTTAATGATAATATTAAACTATGGCTTTAGAGAAAAATAAACCATTCTACTTCATCAAATTACTTATTACTAAGATATCAACAACAAGAATCGATTATGATATAATAATGTATTTAAAAATAACATTAACTGGTATTCCTTACTACATTCTAACAGCAACAACGATATAATAATAATAGCGCTATATATAAAATAAAATTAAATTGATATAAAATCATGAAAAAGTAATTTTGATTGAAATCAACAGCGTATAAGTATAAAAGCTGTTGAAAGAGGTTTAGAATTTAAGAGATTATGTATTTAAAAAGAAGAACATTTAAGGTAAATATTTGATAAATAAATAGCAAATAATTACTTAAATATAATAAGAATACTTATTGTGATAAGAAAAAATCGCAATAGGGGAACATCTTCAATATTCATAAATTATTCTTCATTGATATCACCATTTTACCAATCAAATGTACATAATCCATTTGCTCTGCTTCTCTGAGAGGTATTTCTGTAGTGGTCCTTGGCATTGATGAATCAGCAAGCTTTTAAAAATTAAAGATACTATTAATATATTTTACAAAATTAAATGAATGCGGAGCCTCAACCATCTTTGCCATAATATTTTTTTAATAATAAATCACAATTGAATTTAAACTATTATATTTTTCAATTATTTATGATAATTAAGTTAGACTTCATGTTAACATACTTAATCACACTCATTCGTAAATACATAATTCTTTAAAGCCCTTCGCAATAAAAAATTTATTGGAGTCTACAAAGCAGAGTTATTCTGTTATCGTTTCAATCTTTAGGGCATTCTTAATTTTTGCCATACTCGACTGCAAATGAGGCTGAAACAAATTTTATGGCTGATTCTTGTTCTTTATTTTCTTCGACTCTTTGCTCTTCTGATACTTAATAGTGCCCTAAGTGATTTTGGTAGTGGTCTAAAGCAGGTGGTATATCAAGTTTTCATATATCTTGGTGATTGCTAATTATTTTTGCCCTTAATGGTCTTAATGTTGTATACCTTAAGAATTTTTTTTCATTGAACTAAAGCCTGAGAGAAGTGACAAGGCTAATATTGAAATAATTTTGTTTTGTATGGAAAACTCATAAAATGATAGACTAATCTATGGAATATCATTGCTTTATACAAACATTGATCAAATATACTCTAGATATTCAAAAATAATGACAGTTGATAAGGTAGATGACTATTGCTGAATTTTACAATAAATGTGCAAATATTCCTCTTAGCATGTGCCTAAAAGTTAAGGAAGTTGAACTTATCAACTAAAGAAATCAAAGAAATCGGTGTCGATTCTCTCATTTGTTTCAAAATATAAATGCCTCAGCACTATTGTGGTTATTATAAAGGTATATAGTAAATGTAATATTTCTACTCTTGACTACCTGGCTGTTTAGGTATGACTCGAAAATAACAAGCTTGGTTACTTGCATCAAGCCAATAACTTTGGGTTTATAAATTCTAATGAAAGTATAATTTTATTTATTTTTTATGATATCGTACTTAAGGACTGCTCATTGATTCTAGTATTAAATAAGTAAAGCACAGCTTAGCAGTAAATAAATGTTTTAAACTTATAAAATTGCTATGGTTAAAATTCCACTTCAAGTGTAAGGTATTCGAAACACACGCCTTCTAGAACTTACCACTCGCTAGCAGCAGCTGTTGAATGAGTAAAATTTAGTTAATTTCCAAAATGTAATCAAATAATCTTTGCTTTATTCAAACTATTTTAATATTAATTTTTTTATATGTTTAATTATTTAGCATCTAACTCAAATTTTGAGCTTTTTGAGATAAGTGCCAAATGAATATAATAAATAACCCAAACATTAAGTCAATAAATATTAATTAAATTAAGTTTTTATTATCAAATTGTAAGCTAATTTTTTTATTATTTTAAAGTTTATTATAGGATTGATTACTGACTATTTTAAAAAATCTTAGTTTAATAAATTAATAATTTACTAATATTTTATTATCTTGATTCAGTTTAAGAGTATCTTACAATTAAATAGAAACTTTAGTTCATTAATATTTATTAATAAAATGTTGAGTTATCTATTATATTAATTGGAACTTATATCGAAATGCTCAAAATTTGAGTTAGATACTATTTAACTAGAGATATAAAAAATAAATATTAAAAGAGTTGGAATAAATTAACGATTATTTGATTATATTTTGGAAATTAACTCAATTTTTACTCAATGTATTCCTAAACAATTGAAAACTTATTTTAAATACTGACTTTACAGAATGGCAATATATCATGAAATAGCTAAAAATAAGGCTTCGCTTTGAGTTCGTAATTCTTAAAATCCTTTGCTTGCTCCGGTTAATAAAATACTTAATTCTGATAAAACTCTTGATTATTTGGAACTTTCTTGATGGCTTAACTTTTTCATCTTTTTTGTGTTTTGGTGCAGAGACCATTTAAGTTATTTAACCTCTATTTATTTAGGAAAATTTGTTTGAATTACAAAAATGAATTAGTAATTAACAATTAATGAATGCTATTTTATTACTAATTTTATTTAAATATATTAAAATGCCAAGTATCTCAAAATTTCATTGATTTTGAGATAAGTGGCATATTTATATATTTAAATAAAATTAGCAATATAATAGAGTGCATTAACTGTTTATTACTAATTCATTTTTGGTAATTCAAACAAATTTTATTCATTAATTATACTCTAGAGCTAATGCCTTTTCATACTTATATATTTAAGTTCAAGGTTGAAAGTGTGGTAAGCAGCAATGTGATTCTTAGGAGCTCTTTTAAGTAGTATTTATTACATATCTCACATTCAGTTTGTGCAGATCCATTTTCAGCTTATATATGCCTAGTATTGAAAATTAAACTATATATTTTTACTATTGCGAAACTGCATTCAGTAGTCCTATAACAATTTTCTTGCTTTTAAACGTATTGAATTAATTAGCAATATAGCTAAAAATTAAAGTTTAAGGCCTGAATTATTTTTAAGATTGAAAAGAAAATGATAAATACAGGACACAATAAAATATAAATTAGGTCTGAGTATTAATTGCAAGAATTGCTTTAAATCTTAATTTTTATAATAATCATCACTGTCCTCTGTTAAATAATTAAAGAGCTTCGGCTCTGATTTATCACCCAACTGCCAGTAATTACCGCCATTTTATTTTGTCAATTGTCGTAATCTCGAGCACTTCTCACTTTGAAAGTGCTTTTTAAGTCTTAAAATTATAAGGGTGGAGTCTCATTTTATTAGGTGAATTTTTAATAAATTTGAGATTTAATAATGTAATTTAGGCATAGTCTAATTAATAAGTATCATATTAAAATTTTTTAAGACTTATCTATTAATAAATCTCTATATATGAAAACTATTAGTTAAAATTTATCATTTTTCATTAAAACTTAAAAAGTTTAAATATGCCTAAATTACATTATTAAATCTCAAATTTATTAAAAATTCACCTAATAAAATGAGACTCCACCCTTATAATTTTAAGACTTAAAAAGCACTTTCAAAGTGAGAAGTGCTCGAGATTACGACAATTGACAAAATAAAATGGCGGTAATTACTGGCAGTTGGGTGATAAATCAGAGCCGAAGCTCTTTAATTATTTAACAGAGGACAGTGATGATTATTATAAAAATTAAGATTTAAAGCAATTCTTGCAATTAATACTCAGACCTAATTTATATTTTATTGTGTCCTGTATTTATCATTTTCTTTTCAATCTTAAAAATTTCATCTTAATACTGCAATGAATAATAATGCTTAATATTTACCTAAAGTTGTTTTTTTAAACAGTAGAGAAAGCTTTATATAGTGGTGTGAAGATTGCAAAGGTAAGAGACTGTTATTATATATATATATAAGTTATACTTTCCTACAAAGTATAGGTTAATGATAGCTATGCATTGGTACAGAGTGTAGTAATGATTAATTTATGGACATCGCAGAAATAGTTGCATTGTTTGTAATGTTTGCAGTTTAATTTTCTTAATATAAATTATTAATTTAGCTATAAATACTTTTTATACATCAATCCTTAAAATATATACAGTAATTTAAACACTATCACTACTTAAAATTAAGCTTATTGAGATTTTGATAAGTATGTTTGTAAGTTAAAAATCAAAATTACTCAAAGAACAAAGGGTATTAAGGTTTTTGGGTAATTTTCTTGGACAGAATGAAGGTCCACCAAGCAAGCCGCAGATTAGTAGGTCAATTAGAGCCCCATTTTTTATTCTGACATCAACTTCTATTGACCTATCCTTCTTTCTAGCGGATGCACTTTGAGTTCAACTCGGCAATTAAGATCACTTTCAAATATATTTCTAAAATTCATGAAGATGGCTAACAACATTGCTTATACTATTTAACTAGGTATAATTGGTGATAACCTTGTATTTATAAGGTGGATTATTATAATATTATCGGATATAATCAAAATTAACTCTATTATTTCTAAGGGTTGAAGAATTTAACTTACATCATTTTAGAAAAGTTATTTGAAAATTCACATTATCATCCGCCACGTCATCTTAAATATGTAAAAAATCTAAACATTTTCCAGATATTAGAAGCTAATAGAGTATTAAATAATGTTTTACTAAAATAAAATTATTAAAATCACATTCTATCCTAATCAGTATATTTATTAGGGATTGAGAGTGGTATTGTGTTATTTAAATGAAAAATTATAAAATCATTAAAATATGGCGCATCGTTTAATACAAAAGATATACTAAGTTTTATATTTAATTTAATATTATCATTGTTTTAATGCATATCATACTTATTTATTGATTAAATTTAAAACTTCTTTAATATTAATATTTTATAATCTTGAAAATATTATTAAATTATTTATAAATAAAGCATAAAATCATTATTATTAAGTGGATTGAGAATTATTATTAAAAATTTTCTTGCAAAAGATAGCTATTTAGTCTTTAAAGTTTGTATACTCTTTTAAAAATTCGAATAACATAGGGATTCATAACCATAACAAATACTGTTAATAACTTTAATCATTCACTAATGACTTCTTTCCAAATATTATCATTTATATCATTTAATGTCTTAAATAAAAAGTCTTTGATAACTAATTAGACATCTCAAAAAGCTCACTTATTAGAATTGAAAATCTCTTAGTTCCATAGATGAAAACTCAATCCATGATTTGAAATCCTATAGAAAATTGAATTTATGATACAAATGAAAAATAATAATATTAGAGATACTTCACTAAGAAAGTAGTTGAAACCACAACCTTATATGGCAGAGTAAAATTAAATAAACAGAAAAGTAATTAAAAAAATAAGCTTGGATTTTAGATCAGGTCCGATAAATTTGTGCGCTGGCAAACTCTAAGACTTTCTAATTATTTAATATTCGAAATTGGAATTTTTTAAGTTTAAGAAGTAAATCAAAAATTAGATATATATATATATATATATTTATATCAATTTATTCCTACACTTTCATAATGCCCCAATTTTCATTAAATATTTATAATGTCATATGTATCAAATGAATGCCACATTTTAAAGATTTTATAAAAATTAATTCTAATAACACTAAACCAAGCTCAATCCCGAAATATTATTTTGATTATTATTATTAAATTAAAACGGAACTAAAAATTACGTACTAAATAGTTCCCACCCAACTTCGTTCAATGATGAAAACTGACTTATAAAAACTTTGCTACCCACTATCGAAGCACTATCAAACTCAACCAATGATACTAATCTCTCTCAAAGATAACTAACTCATTTATAGAAAACTATAAAACCCGGGTCTCGGTACAAGACTGAGTAAGAGAGAGAGATCCTTCATTCTAAGGACCTGGTACTTACTAATGAGCTTCAAAACCATTCAAGTTTACTAAAGTAATGAAAACTTGACACAATAAGTAGCAACTGAACACATTATTAACTTCCTTACCACATGGAAACATAAAGATGAGAGAAAAGTCAGTCCAATTACTACTAATAGTCGCAAAAATCTCAAAGGAAGCACATAGGCTGGCTCTTCAAAATGAAATACCCTTCTCTGAAGGGACAAGCTCTGAAACAGAGGAAAGTCACTATTCAATAGAAGACAGGCCTTTCCTATTTAATACCCGAAGAGAGCAAATAGGTCACAGATCGGTATCATCCAGAACGGAAAATTTTCTGGTCAACACACTACAACAGAATCTGACCAATGACGTCACACTACCCAACATTAACTACTAGAGTAATATGATATAGCAAATATCATAACTTGACTAATAAATATCTAAAGCTTAAACCCAACTATAAAATCAAGTAAACTCAATTAATAAGGTAGATATAACCAGCCAAAACATATTCGCGATATAGGCTGAAAATAAAGCCTAAACATAATAGATAATACAAAAACCAGATACTATTATGACTGAACAAGAAGAAGAAAAGAAGGAGGAACATCCTCTAAAAACCATAGTGCCCAGATAACCACTCAAGTAATTTGTCCCACAAGAACCACCACTTGAGAAAATCCTTTCCTTTCAGGAGAAGCCTAAATTCTCCATGCTACCAAAAGAAGAAGAGCTCCAAAGATACGGATAGCAATTCTGTAACTACTCTCTTCAACAATTCAAAAAGTACTTAATCTTCTTAAAAAACCTAGAAGATAAAAAGAAGCTCTTCACTATAAAGCAAAACAATATGAACTCTTGAATGTTTCTCAGAAGACATGTAGAGCATATAGTCAGGGGAAAGGTAAGTAGACATTAAGAAACTCATATTACTAACATTACAGAAGCGATTGAAGTCTACGAAGACGATAGCTATGAGTTCAATCCAAACAAAGAAATCTACAAAGAACTTAAAATGGACTTCATAAGAATACTGACTTTTGTAAGAAAATCACTCACCAAAACATAAGAAATGGAAGGAGGTGAAAGAGAATTTGAGAAACTACCTTACACATACGACGACTCAACCTGGTAGAGTCGTTCAAATCACTTAGAATCAGACAGTGAGAACGATTGGGAAGATTATTGATTTAACTAATAATATAAAATCTAACACTATTAAAAGGGCTTGTCCCTTAACCAAGCAGACATGCTTACTATGATCGGGGTCCCTAGAGGCCTCAATGATCATCACATTATTATTATTATTATTATTATTATGATATATTTATTAGTATTATTATTGAATTCATAAAAGTCATGTGAGTTGCAGTTTACATTACTTACTATTGTAAATTTCATTTTTAATATTTAAATTTTTATTATTATTTAAATTTCAATTATTTTGATCGCCTGACAATCTTTTTAATAATTGTCAGGCCACCAATTTTCTTAAATGCTTTTAAGTGTTTTTAGTATCAATGATTTAAAATTTACTGTTTAACTTTTAAAATAATTGCTTTTTTTATTAATACATTTTCTACTATTGATTTCCTTTTTGTTAATGTTAATTCCTTTTGAATATAGTTATAATCCTTATGGGTTTTTTAGGGTGCCTTTTTGAATATCTGTAATGATATTGATGGACTCTCTATATTTAATAGGGATACTTAGAACAATGTTCTAAATCCTTTTCTATAACTCTTAATTACTTTTGGAACATAACATCTAAAATTACCTCGCCTGAAAATTGTTTAAAAGGTTGTCAGGCCTGACAATTATTTTAGAGGTTGTCAGGCCAGATCTGTTTTATAAAGATTAACAGAATTCTTAACTACAGCATGTTGACATATTTCTTAGAATTCACAAATCCTGATTGAAAATATTTTAAGTTTTTAAAAGGTTCAACTAGCTTCAACAGAAGCCATCAAAATGTACTATAATAAGTACAAGAATGACTATATTTAACTTGACTTTTATGAATTATTATTATTATTATTAGTATTATTTTGATTAAGATATAGTGTAATTCTTATATTTTATTCATAAATAAAAAATTTTAGACTTTAAGGAAATGTTTATTAACATCTTATATCTATAAAAAAATTTATAATTTATTCTAAATGTTTAAAAAACAGCAAATAACGAAGAAGCGAAAGGAAAGCAATCGATAGGTGATCGAAGTGTCTCTTATCCATATTGACATGTCTGAAGCTTTACCTGCTATTTTTATCTCGAAATTTTTTCAGAAACAGACCATTATTGACTAATGGACTTCTTCCCAACAAAATTATTAGTGTTTTCAAGGTAGGCCATTTTATTAAAATCTATCTCGTGAGTATATGTCTGCATTTACACGAAATAAGAGCTAACTCACTAATTGTGGAAAGAGATAGTATCGCAATACCTGGTAATGAAGGAATATTTTTACCTTAGACATTGAAAAGAGACCCGCTCCACCTCCTCTAGAGAAATAAATCTATAAAATAATTTTTCTCACTAGACTCAGCTTCATTGAAGTACAGCTGAAGAAGCGAGGTCATAATAAAAGATAAAGAATAAAGACTAAACGTTAGAAACTAACTAGACACTGTTATCCAGGAATGAAACTTCACTCACCTTTTTGCCTTGCTAACGATGAAACTAATGCCAAAGCTCACAAATTAACAGTCGATCAAAATACTTCTAAGAACTCTCGCCGCGAGTTGCTAACCTATAAATGGTTAATGAGATAAAAAGCAATTACCAGTTCAAAGCATAAGCCTTTTAGTATTGTAATTTTAGCTCGAACCAGCTCTTGGTTACCACATGAAAGCAGCAACTATTTGAAGTTACATAAACTACCAATAGCTACAAACAACAACACGCGACACCCTGTAAAGCCCTCTATGCAGAATCAAAAACTTCCAAACCCCTTAATTTGACGCTTAAGTGATTTTTTTGCAAAGTATAGTTCAAATTTTATTAGGGTTAGTAAAGAGATTAAGCCAGATTACAAAATGAGAAATTTGAGAGTCTATTTATGATGAAAAATATTTAGACTTATTGCTTAAGCTTAGATATGGTATACGTATTAAGATATACTAAATCAAACCAAAGCCAAATTAATGTGCGGTAGCAAGGCTGTTGTGTAAGAGTGCTTAAACTGTAAGTTATCACTGTTTAGCATTTCAATAATGGTTCTTAAATACATCATGCAAGACGATAAAAGTTTTCTTATAAAAATATAATATACCTCTGTGACTCTTAGATTTCAAATATTGGCCATCTTTTCCACTAGACCAGAGAGATGTTATGATTCATCACAGGTTTCTTGATATGCAAAACTCTCCAGAGACTATCGCTTAAATATTTATATAGAAAGAATGGTATTAATATAGTGTGTAAACAGAGTTAAGAGAGTGATTGATTTTACATTATCATTTTATAACAACAATTTAAAGCTATATTTATAATTAATGGAAGAAGGCTATTGATAAAAATGTAAAGTTCATGCACGTAATAAAACAGTGTTTACCTTCAACAATTTTATTAATAAATCTTTTGTCCAAGAAGTATGTTAAAATAGAAGTGTATCACTAAAAATTAAAGGTTGTCATTCACGCAATTTAAGCTGGTGTCAGTGAAAATTTAGGCTTAGAAATTATGTTATTCACCGTCGCTCTTTTAAACGAGAGCGGTATATACAGTCCTTAAAAAAACTAATTGATATATAAAACGATCAAGAGATCATCCTGGTCTTTTGATAACTTCTATATTCATAAGACTTAGAGTATAAGAAAGCTTATGAAGATTTAAAGATAACTCCTGTGTATAAAGTTCCTTACAGTCTATAATTAAATGGAATAGGATTCAATTGGGATTAGATTAAAACTCACTACAAGATACTCTTGCAGTATCACCTAATTTATACTAGCCTCACAATGCTTAGTCGTTCAAAATTTATCCTGTTGTAACCCTTGTTTCATAAGAGCTGTGTTTTTTTTATTCATCAATTTTAGAGAACAACTAATTTAATGATTTAGAATTTATGGTTCTAATCCTCTTCAATATATATAAATATAATGAAAATAAAAAATGTTTAAATCTTCATATATCATAAGATTTGATGAATTTAAATAATTCTACAAAATTTTTATTTGTAATATATTATATTAATCAGATTCAGGATTCTCATTGAATCTTTCCCTTAGAGCAATTAAAACATTAAAAGAATAGTTATTATGCTTATCTTTATTAGCTATAATTGTATGATTTTACCAAATTTAATATAAATACTTAAATATACTATAGCACATTTCTATTTATTAAATTTCATCTATTCTTTAAAGCAATAAAACACATAATAGGAAATGTCTTGCTTTGGGAAGTTGATATTTATAAATATAAATTCGAAAATATAATAACAATCTACAATAATGTATGAAAATTTCTGATTCATATATCAAAACTAATAACATGTAATAAATGAAAAATTATAATAGCTATTGATGTAATTGGTATAAAAGATCCAATTGAATATAAGAAAAACGAAATTCTTTTATATTTTTTTTAATGGGATGGGTGGGAGATATTTATAGGATAATATCATTTTAGGTTGAACCTTTCAAATTAAAAAATTTCAGATTATTGTGTAATGAATATATAAGAAATATCAAAGTTATATACCCTTTCTATTTATAAATAATAACAGGCTAACAAATTCTTGCATAAAAGAAATATTATCCATAAATCAAGAAAATTTATAATGGATTTGTCGCTTTAGGAATTCAATGATTGATATGTTTTTAGTTATATTTATAAATAAACATTTTGGTTTCTATATTCATTTTTTGCGAGTATTCAAATTTTAGCTGAATTTATGATATTCTAAGTCTCAGATTTCTTAGTATTTAAAAAATCATTAAAACCTTGCAGTTAATCATTAAAAGGCATTTATAGAATCCACCAATTTATTAAGCAATTTTGATCTTTCTTTAGCAAATTTTTTTTTTATAATTAATAAAGTTTAATAGCATTCTTTCTAAAAGATAGTGCTTTAAGAGAATATTTTGAGCTAGTCCTCCATAATTTTTGGAAATAAAATTGAGATATCTAAGTTTTATAGTTTCTCAATTAATGTCTGGTCCTCATTAATAATTCTTTATTTATTTATGTTATAATTCCCATGTTTTTTTTAGTAGCTCTTTATACAATGAAAATCTGCAATCTTAATCAAATTATTTCAGATTTATAAATTATCTGTATATTCAATAATGATTTGAATAAAATTCTAATATGCTTTTATAAATATTAATTTTGAACTCGAAATAAAAAAAAAACTATAATCATACCTTTTAATCTTATTTATTTAAGTGTAGCTCTTCATTAATTAATACTTTTATCATAAATTTATTTAGCTAAAATAAATATAAAAGCATTGTAATAATTTGATAATTGTGAATGATTCAAATAAAAATCAAAAATGTCCTCTCAAACATTTTATTTATTAATATAAAAAAAACAATATTAAAATTTTGGAGACTTACTTTACTTTATAAAAATATTTATATGTGCAGCAACTTTTAACCTAAATATTTAATTATAATAAAGCATTATAAGGAGAAAACTATATTAAAACAATACTTTTTTAATCAATAAAATTAAGAATCATAAAAATAGATGCTTAATTACTTCATTTAAGTCAGAAGTTTTTATCGGAAAAAACTTGATTCATAGTGAAAACTTCAATTAATTTTAATTTCAGAAATAAATTGCTAAAAGTAATTATATTTATTTATAATTACTTTATTACAATAGATAAAAAAAAATATATCGCTTAAATTCAATAAATAAAGTTAAATTTTTGGGCTAATAACATACTGATAAAGTAGAAATAGATATGAATAAGTATATTACTTAAAGTCTAACATACTTTAATAACTTATTCTTAAAAAGTTTAATTACATATACTAAAATTTAAATATCTACCATTAGGTGGAAAGATAGCTAGCCCAGTGATAATTTATTCCTAAGCTAAATTTATTTTTCAGGTAAATTATTAGGATTGAAGATTTAACAGCGGCGATTCATTTACTTAGATCAAACAGATCAAATTAGAATAAGATTGATCTGAGATTCTAAATCTTGCTTTATTGGATACTCATACTCAATTAATTTATTCTTTATGAGAATAAATATATCTAATTTCATAACATTCTTAGGAAATTTATAGTAGATAACTATTAAATTTTTAATGATAGGCCTAAACTCCCTGATTTTATTTTATACTTTACCTTCTTTATCAAAAATTTTTAGATATTTTCATACTTAGTTAGTGATATTTTTAGAAAGTAATATATTTTTTTCTTTATTCACAATGATTCTCCGAATTAATGGGCTATCATTAACAGTTTATTCCGAACAATAATAGATGTTGCTTAGCTTCTTTTAGTGCTTATTAATTTTTATATCTAATGAATATCAAGAATTTCCATGTTTAAATTTCTGATTATGTAGTTAACCTTATTAAATATGTTATTTTATTACACAAAATGGTAATTTTGATCTTGAACATTGAAGGAATAAATTAGATTTGGGTAAATTAAAATCAATTAATTATTAATTACCTTCATTAATAATTTTACGAAATATCTCCAAGCCCTAACTTCATCATATTTTTTGGTAAGAGCATTAAAAATGAGACTTGAGTTGTTATTGATATAATAAGTTTATCTCATTAAAAAGAGAGAAAATCCCTTTTAAATATATTTGTGAGTTAATACAAAATCAATATATCTCGATTCTTTGGATGATATAGGAATAGAGCCAATAAATAGTAAAGTCTAGCTAAAATTTTATGAACTAGTAAAAATTATAATTAAGAGTAATTTTTGTTAACAATCATGATTTTACTAAATATTATTTATTATTTAATGCTTTACAGAAATTAATACTGGGCATTAAACCAACCAGATAATATAATCATCAGTGCTCTTTCTTCCCTTTATACATACCATTGTTGTCCTGTATTAGAGATTGGGTTTTTGTATCTCCCAGGATTTGTTACCCAGATGGATTGTTAGTTTCTTAAGGCTTGTCCTCACAATCATACAGTTTTTGTCACAATTTTAATATATAATTAATTAAATTTAATTGTCCCAAATCGATTGCATTCCTATAAAATTAATTTTTGTAATTAATAATATTAATTGAAAAATAGGCTTTTAGCACCTTCTCTAAGATATTAATCACTATTTAAATCTAGATTATTCTCCTTCTATATTAATTAAAATCAACATTGGATATTTCAAGTAAGTTTAAGAGTAAATTTATGTAGAGAAGCTGCTAGGAATTCTTTATTTAGTTAAGGAATCTTGATATTCCAAATAAATATCACTTATTCTTTTGGGAATGATTATCTTTAACTTCTTTTGAAATTCGATTCCAACTTTTCATAATTAGAATTGCAATGATTTGTCCTTTTAAGTATCATCCTTAATATTTTTCATGAAATTCTAAAAGAAGCATAACTTTTTATATTGGTAATTGTTATATGAGCATCCGACAATCCATATTAAATAAAAAAAAATTATAAATATCAACTAATATTATTTAATTTTAGAAAGTAAAACCCATTGAAGTTTCAAGAATTCAATAAGCGAATATTTCTTGAGCAGGAATGCTTCTGATTTCCAGAAATATTTAACTTTAACTTATTATACCTTCTATTTCCTATAAAAAAAAATAAAATAAGTTTGCAAGGTCAATATTTATAAAAAAGGCTATGAAGAAATCTCTATCAGTAATTTAAACACTTATCATTACTTAAATGGTGTAATTAAATGCATAAATAAAAGTCCTCGTTACTTCTATCTCTGATAGAAACTTAAAGAATTTTAGGATTAATTGAAACTTAATTAAAACTTGAGCATATACATTAAACTTGATGTCGGAAAATAGTCTGGGAAAATAAAATTATTTTAAATAAAGCACAGCAGAAATAATTGAGGGTTGGTAGATTTAAAGGGAATTTCTTATGATATGATAATATTCCAGTTTCTCAGTTTTCCCTCATGAATTAGAAACTTTAAATATTCTCAATAAAGTAAGAATTAAGCAGAATGTTTATAATATAAATGAGAATAATATAGTAAAATTTACTTTGCTTCCTAAAAGACAGAAAAGGTTATCAATAGTAGTTGGGGAAAAAACATTTATAGTTTGAGGAGCATTTATTAAAGTTAAATGCTTTTTTTACTACTGAATGATTAAGGCCTAGTTTAGTATGAATTTTCAGCAATTCAATCCTCGATAAGCTTAGAATAAGCCGCCTTATAAAATGAATATAGATTATATAAGAGAGATCATTAATTTAAAATACATAAACTCAAGGAAATTATTTATTATAATGGGTATGTATTATTTTAATTCAGACTTTTTCATCGTATTTTTTTCTTTTCTCACTTCTACTCTATTCTTGATTTTTATTTGCAATATTTCTGCTTACTAGTAGTAATTCGGTTTTTGAAGTCCACTAGCTAGAGATTCTGTTGCTGATTGCCTTTAAATTTCTTAGTTTAATACAGTCTTGCTTGGGATTCTGTTGATAGAGGAGACTCCGTTTTATTCATTAGGGTAGTCATGGATTAAATTAGCCACAATCTTAATTTATAAATATCCTTTTAAAATATTTAAAACAATTTTATTAATAATTCGTTCTGGATAGAGCTTATTTGGGAAAAATTTAATTCTTGATCATTAAAACTAAAATTTTAAATATGTTAAATTTAATTTATTAAACCCCATAAATATATTACAATTCCTGTGGAAAAAATGCCTCTCTCGACATCATCCCAAGCAAGATAGTATTAATTAAGAAATGGAACAGTTTTCAGCACCAGAATATATCTATCAAGTGGACTTCCAAGACCAAAATACTACAAGTAAACTGAGAATATTTCAAAGAAATTTAGGAATAGCGAAGGAAATAAAGAAGATGAAAATAACGATGAACAAGATTGAATTAAAACAATACTTTGTCATTATAAATACTTTCCCTTGAGTAAATGTATTAATTCATTTTCTCTCTTATATTAACTATTTTCACTTTATTTAAACATTTTGAACTAAGAAATTGCTCGAAATTAGCATGGTATGTATAGGGATGATAACAACACCAACATCAAAAAATATTAAACTCCATCCCCTCATTCGTTTTGTTAATAAGGCTTTATTAATTTAAAAGTATTTAGTGAGCACTATTAATGAAATGGATAGTAGGCTTGATGATGTTAATGCCAAAAAAAAACTCATTAAATAAAAATCATTTGTAGGATAATTTTTTGTTGTTGTAAACAGTTACTAAGAATTTTGTTTGGAAAGAGAATTCCTCATTAAAATAAAAATTCTTTATTTAAATAAATTAAGCGCAAGATAAAAAGGACTCTTCATGAATATATAGCCAAAAACCACTTATGTTACTAGAAATTATGGATCTTGCGATTGAGCATGAGAATTACTGGCCTTCTAAGGGACTATTTGCTTACCAAAAATCTATTAGAAAACGAAAAAAAGTTATTGGTCGCCGTCACGAACAAAAATTATTAATAAAATATAGAGGTTAAGAAAAACCCCCTAAAACTTAACTGAAAAATCTAACAATCTATTATAATTAAGTTTATTGAAAGAAAGATGGTAATTAAAATCAATATTTATGGAAAATTTATAGAGTTAGCAAAACATAAAATATTTGCATTGATGCCATTAAAAATTTTATGAGTGCTAAAAAGGAGTATTAACTGAAGTAAAAAGCTTAGAAATCCCTTATATATTAAGAATCACTTGCTTTATTATTTTTAAGACCTTAGCACGTCTTTCATAATATTATTATTTTAAATATGACCACCAAATCAATTATTATAGTTGTTAAACAAGCATCGATTGAATATAAAACTATAGTCTTAATATTTATTTTCCAAGACTGCTCCTTTCTTCGAGTTCTTTTTGATTTAGTTATTAGAAGTATGATGAAAATATATACCAATCTAAAAATATGAGCATTTTCAGACCGTAATTACTTTGATTTATTAATAGATTATCTTTTATTAATTTAGGTAAAATCAAGCCAGTTTATGAAAATCTAAATTATTAATTGCCTGTCTAATATTTAAAAGGAGGATTTGTTAGAAATAGAATAATAAAATATAACTAAGGCAATATGAACAGAAGAATATCTCTACTGTGCTGTGAGTGCTCATGAGGATTGTTGGGAAGAGAAGCTTTTGGAAGAAGAAAAGGAAGAGTGATTCATTCTTCCAAACCTGGTTAAGAAGAAAACGGTTGAATTATTATAAAATAAATAAGACGAATTGATATTTATAAAAAAGAAAATTCAAATCTAAAGTATAAAAAGACATATATGAAAGGGCACTTGTATAAAAATAATTTACAATCAAAAATTAAGAAATCGATCCTTGATATTTAAAGAAATATAAAATCAAAGAGTATGTAGAGATTGGTAAATACATAGAATCAATATTTGATTTTATAGGTGAGTAAAAAACTGATGCATATTTTTTTACTAAAAAAATATGGAAATATTTTTACAATTGAAATTTTTTTTCATGATTGTGCAACCCATTGTAAGGAAAGAAGGATACTATGTAATTGAATAGCTTGTTGGTAATACTATATTTCAGGATTTACTGACACGGGTGTTGATTGCTTGAAGCCATCATCATATGGTTAAGGGGGGAGTTGGCTGTATATCAAAGTCATTTTGTTACATTGATAAAAAGGATACTGGTTGTGAAGAAAAATATTGCTTTGGTATCCTAAATGGCACGAAAGCTTCCATAATAATGAAGAATTTTTTCAGTCTTGGTGAGCTTCGATCACATACCTTCATCTTCTTCCTCGAATCCATGATTTATTTTTAATTATAAAGCCAGTTGCCTCTTTGGCCCACAAACCAAATAATATAAATTTCCTTATGCTGAACTTAGTGAAGAGCATGTTTAAGAAAATTTTGGTATTAAACTGTGTCAAAAGGCAGTTCCTACTTGATTCTCTATGCAGGGTCCATCATAAAACTTCGTATAGCATATTCAAACAGTTATTCGCTATTTCTTGCCACTTGAGGAGGTCTCTTACACTAAACACAACTGTATCAGTGAGAAATTCTTATCTAAGGGCTTTAGCTTTTCTTTTTATAGCAAGAAATTCATTATTGTTATACATTATAATTTTACTATTGTATCCCCTTAGTAAAATTTCTGTTCTTTTTTATTTTTGAATTTGCTCTTTAATAAATAAGGCGTCTTCGGACTAAGCTTACATTTTTAAATATGGGTCTAATTATAGACTATGTTAAATTTCTTTTAGCAAAAACGCAAATTGATATAATTTCCTACTCCCACGCATTTGCTTATTCGTCTTCCTCTCAATGGTTAAAGTTCACATGAGTACTAAATAAAGAGTAAATAAATTCTTACAATATAAAAAATTTCTTTTGTTAAGCTAATACCTTATACTATTTATGGTATATAATCATAATAACTATAACTAATTATGCCTGATTGTTAATAATTATTCTTTTACTTAGCTTTAAATCTTAATTTATATTTATTATTATTTTTTAAAAAAACCTTGATAATAAATGGCTTTTCCATAGTTAACTAATAAAAATTATTCTTATTAAAAGTTTGTCAAAAATAGATCCTTTTGCAATCAGCAAAACCACAAAGCCCTTCAGAGATATATAATGATATAAATAGTGAATTCACTTTTTAAAAAATATTAAGTCACGTATTTCAATCATAATGCATTGATATATAAGATTAAGAGAATAATCCCCAAAATGGTACCAGAAATGAATAAAATTGTATTAAATTATATTTTAGAATCTAGGAAGTAAAATGGAGGACTCTGATCTAATGTATTCAAATGCCCTAAAAACCCTCTAAAACATTATAAGTTCATCATAAATTATTAAAATAATTTTAAGTTAACCATTTGATAACTCAATCCTATATTTATCGAATTATCATATCGATTGGTTGAATGTTTTATCTGATAGATTGCTTGGAAATTTATTATTTGTAAATAATTTATTAACTCTAGAGTTAGCATTTAATGGCTTACTATAAATTGAAAGACACTTATACATTTTACCAAATATTAGCATAAATGATTTATAACTTATTTTAATTAATTTTTATCCTTATAGTCTGCGTCATAAAATTGTAAATTTCTATATAAAACTCATAAATCTCCTTAGGAATCAAGACAACTAATTATAAATAATTTTTATATTTTGATGTAAATTTATAATTTCTTAATTATTGAAAAGATGTAGATTAACGAGATCAGATGCTTTACTTTAAAGAACATTAATAAAAAATCAGATCAAAGAAGGATTTTATTCACTCTCCTAAAATTTAATAATAAATTTAAGCAATTATAAAAATTTTAGTGGGGCACTATTGCCTCCCAGATCTTCAAACCACCATAAGATATTTGAAAGATTTTCTGGATGGGCACTTCGTAAAACCGCAAACTTGCACACTTTTAATATGCCCAATTAGAGGAGCACTCTATTAAAAAAAATAATTTAAAGAGATTCAGGAAGATCCATCCATAATGATATTCATGAATTATTATGAGGACTACCGAGTTCTACCTGATACAAAGTACATGATTGGCATTCTAGAGACTATTTTGCTAAATTATTTTAGCGAACTTATTAACAATGCTAAAAAGATTAGAATTTATCTCCCTCGAAGAAAATAAACAAAATTAATCTTCATCCGAGAAAACATATTAATGAATTTTGAGAATAAACCTATTTTTCAAGTAAGAATTTTTTATTCGGTCATTGCTTTCATAGAAACAAAGGGTAAAGCTCTGTCAATGCTTAAATTCAAATCAAAGCTGCGGAAAAAAAGAGAAATATTGTAAATTAATAGAAAAATAGGTGATTATCACAATTTAATCAAAATAAATAATGAGAATTATTAAAAATATATCAAAATAAAAATATTAAAATCAGTTTAAAATTCTCCAATACCTAGCTTTATAGCTTAAAATTATTATCATATTATTTCTTTGACTTGTATTTCGTCGCCTTGTGAAGTCTCAGTCACACTGCACCAGTAGTCTCACTTTACAGATAGCTTAAAAATCAAAGATTAAGATTTCAAGATTTTTGTATCTTAAATTTTATGTGGCGTATAGCCTTCACCAGTGTCTCGATATATTCATTCAAAATAGTATAAAAATCTGGAATATAAAAATCTTTAAATACAAAGAAATATATATTATATCTATTTTAAAAATCTCGAATACTTTATATTTGATCAATTTATTTTATAAAAATAATTTTATTTATTAAGAATTTAAAATTTATTACATAGTTCGTTTTACTACTTGAGTAAATTTTATATATTAATATTTTAAATTAATATCTTGAAGTGTATTTTTTAATAATAAGAAATAGAAATTAAGTTTGCTTTTAATTAAAACTAAGTTTTATTTATTCCTGAAAATTAACATGAGTAATTATGAAATAAATTTCTAATAAAAGTATCAAAACTTAAAAATTAAACATTTTTAATATGTAAAAAAAATTTTTATACCTAAAATATAAAAATATGAATAAACCTAATTTAATTTTGGTATAGAAGTAATTACATATTTATTAAATAATATTTTTTTTATTTATTAGATTTAATTATATATTTAATTAATATATAAGAAATGGGCTCAAGTAGTAAAAATATAAATTTTATCACTTGAGCCCATTTTAATTATAATAATATAAAAAACAAAAGAATTTTTAAAATAATTATAATAATGTTTGAATAATGCTTCATTTAATAATTAGTCATATATTTAGAATTTAAATATTCGTAATTTTTAAACTATTTTGACTGATTGTTTCCATCTTAACATATAAAATTTTTAAATTTCTAATTAATTTATCAATTCTCTATTATTTTCATTTATATAAATCATAAGAAATCAAATCCCTTCTACAAATTCATAGACGAATCAGAAGATCTTGTTCCTAAAACTATAATGAATGAAGGGGCCTCCTCTTCGATAGAATGAAAAGAATGTATAAACTATCTGACGAAGTCATAAAGTGAGTATTTATATTAAATAAAACATTTATATTTAACTAGAAAAAGAAATACAATCTAATAAAATCTCTCACTTAAGCAATATGTCTGTCTCCAATTTTCAATATAGTCTCTTACTCAGTAATATTGAGCCTTTGAACAGCTCAATAATTAGTTGAGCAGAATATATAAAAACATTATTTATCATGAGTGTTTTATATAGTGGTTTATTTTAAAATACTTTCTAAATACAATAGTATTCTTAAGAGTATGATGCATTCAAGGTGCACCCTCACTTTTTTTCACTTATTTAGTCTTAAACTTTTCAAATTTTGTTGAATAATTGAATTATAAAATAAATATCCCTATTATAACAATATTCATAACTATTGAAAAGGATAGTCTATAATAATTTATTTCTAATATTTCTAAATATTAATATGCCATAAAAGTGGAGGGAATAATAGAAACCTTCTTATTTTTTCTTACTTTTGCCCCACTTTTAGTATAATGTTTTAATCTTATTTTATTTATTCAATAAAGTTCTCATTTATTTAGTATTAGTTTAACATATAAGATAAATGTTTAATGACTAAGAAGTAAATAAAATATGAACTAACTTTTTCAACTATTCTGATGGAAATATGACAAATTTGTAATTAATTTATATTAAATAAATTTATTATACATTTGTATAAATATCAGTATCGTAGGCATACATTCGATTTTTGGAAATTAATTTAAATTAAATAAATAATTAATTAAATTATTGGCTGTTAAAGTTGACTCATTCGATAGAGAATTTAAAATTAGCTGGACTTTATAATTGGCGGTACTGTTTTATTGCATCTCTGGAGCGAGATAACTCGACTTTAATTAAACAACTCTAAATTCATTAAATTATTCCTCCACATTAGAGTCAAGTTATCTCGCTCCGGTGATACAATAAAATAGTACCGCCAATTATAAAGTCCAGCTAATTTTAAATTCTCTATCGAATGACCTAAGATCGTTCAAATTTGCCAACTTTAATTTGCAATAATTTAATTAATTATTTATTTAATATAAATTAATTTCCCAAATTACAATGTATTCCTACAATAATAAAAACAAAACATAAAATTCTTAAAATTAACTAACAATCTATTTGATTAATTAGTTAAATTATTATTTTAATTTTTTAGATTTTTATATACATAAAATCATATATTTCATATAAGTATAAATTCTTAAGTTAAGGTACAAAAATGATTATCAATATTGTGAAAATACATATAAAAACTTTAACACCTTTTCATTTTATATATTTTGAAAAATTATACTATAATAATGAAGAGTTCATAGTTTAGATCATAAAATAGGGTAAATATATTATAATTCAGCCATTATTTAGGCGATTAACTTATTATTCTAAATATTGATATTTGCTCGGCTTTGGGTGAATGCTTAAATCTTTTTGTCCTAGAATACCACAACTTGAGTATGTTTATTTAATAACTCAAAAATATTCAGCATATCTTAGCAGTCCATCCTTTTGATTGAAAAATGTTTAATCATATAACTTTCTAGCCCCTATTCCCCTGCTTATTCTCACAATTTCAGATTAAGTATTGAGAGTTATTTCTCATTTATTAGTGATACAAATACTATACTTCGGAGCCCATGTCTTTTTGAATCAGGTTAGAATTGTTTGAATATTAACTCATCAATATAAATTATTTCTTTTACTTATCAAAGCCCTAAAACTAGAAAACTTACTATTGAAAATTTTAGCTTAATTATTATTCATTCTCTGTTTAGTTTTCATGACTTTGTATTTGATTTGATACTTTAATAGAATCTATATAGCTTCGAAGCAGTGATAAGGGGCTATGGGTACCAATTATTCAGTTATTTTTCTCCTATTTTCGAAAAAAATTCCATTAAACATTTCCAACATCTAAGCAGATGAGAAGTTGCGTTCAATTTCCTCTGGAAAATACTATGCTTTAGTTTACTTGACCTATTTCTCATCTTTTGCACATTCTTGTTTTTGTGAGATAAAACTTTCTGACAAAGAATAAGAAATATGGACTTATAGCTTGTAAAAAATTTGATATTATAAAATTACAAATTAGATCCATACCTCACGATATAGCCATAGGTTTTATTCTTTATTCTACTTGTTTTTGTTAGTTTTTCAATAAGTTAATTCACTTTTTGTATATTTCTAAAAATTAATTAACACTTTTTAGTAAAAGAATTATCATGAATGATGATTGCTATGTATACTCTTCAGATTGTTATAATTGTCAAATTGACATTGGTGTTTCATGTTATAATCTTACTTATGGAACGGGTGTTGAGAGCTTCTAATTTGTCCAGAAGATGAAGAAGAATAAGCTACTTTAATCTACACTCCTATTAAATATTAATAGAATGGTGATAGCCCTATATGCTGGGAATCCAACAACAATGCACGCATGTGGAGCTCTTTTTACATATAACGCCAATGATTGATATTATAAAATAAGGATTTAGGGAGAAACGTTGTTGTTGTGGCTGTTGATATCACTATCAGCTGTTACAGGCAACCCAATTAATATACTTAACATTATTGACAAGATTAGAAACACCACAATTTACCTGGATAATTCAGTCTTCATTAAGCCGAAGAGTAATTTTATATTTGAAAGGCTATATTAAATGAAAATTATAGATAATTTACAAAATAACAAAAGAATTTATTCATTTCATATCAAATCTTAGAACATATCTTTTTTTATATTATAATTGGAATTAGTTATGAAAAGTTCATTTCTATAATTAGAGAAATGAACAATTCTTAAATAAGCTTTAAATTATATGAGGACTATGTAGTCAATACACAAACTAATTTACCAATATGGTTATTATATTATAGAATCATTTATCTAAAATTAAGTTAAACATTACTTTAAATTGAATGATTGAAAGTCAGACCATAATAATATCTACAATCCTTATTGTTTTTAAATAAAACTTTTTTATTCTTTCTCAAATGTCTGCTTTTTCCTTGTATCTTTATGAAACTTATTATTATAAATTATAAAACATACTAAATTTTTAGGTATAAATTTTTATTTCTAATGTAAAAAAAAAATAATGGTGGCTTACAGCTTGAAAATTATTACTATTCTATAAAAATATCATTTTTTATTTTATACATTTATTTTCTAGTTTATTAATAAAATTATTTAATTATGAGTAAATACACATAAAAAATTATATATCATATCAATATTCACAAATGTACTTCCAAATAATAGGACAAATTCTTTAATTCTAATTATATTAGCTATTCTTTATAAATCTTGGCATTAAATTCTTATTTTAAAATTTTAGCCACTTAAAAATTATTTTAATGATAATTTATATTAAAAAATTAAAAAAATATTGAAAGTAGAATAAATTAAACGAATATAGATAAATAAAAACTTCTTAATTTTCATTGAGGGAGGGAGGGTGATTGAATATTTGAATTACAATAATTATGGAAAGTAACTTGAGTTGAGAGATTTCTATAAGTTAAAGCACATTGACTTTTAACCTGTTTATTTCTTAGTCTCTGTCATTTTTAGATATTGCTAAAAACTTCAAGAGCAAATTTATTGCAATTTTTGTGAATTATTAGAAAAGATTAATTAGAAAAATATGATGATTAATTTCTAAACTACTATTAAGTGTTAATTAGAATTAAATTCATCGAAAATATAGTTTATCATACTAAAGAATCAAAACCCCAAAGCCACATAGTGAGGTTTATAAGTGCTTTGATTAGTAAAGTAAAGTTGGGGTTTTATTAGGGTTAGAAGAGAAAAACCTGGTTTTATGTGAGTGATTAATATGTATCTAAAGAATATTAGTTTAATTTAATCAAACAAATAATATCTGTTTTCCTTTGTTGTATCTCTTGAATCTAGCCTTCTTAAAAGTTCAAGAATATAGTCTAAAGATTGTCTTGGATATGCTGGGGCTCTTACGATTATCTTCTCCACTATCTCTTTTTTTCTTGGTATACATCATCTTGCTTATGTGCTTTTCTGCTAAATTTATAGATTGTTTTTCTATTTATGTTCAAAAGTAAGACATGCTTTCCTTATCACACTCTAATATTATTGCAGCTACTGCTCAAGCATCCCACTAAAAGAGCAGTTGGTCAATTTCTTCCTGGTTGGGAAGTAACCTGGAAAACCAGGAACCTTTGCTAAAGTTATAATCTCTTATCTTAAGGCTCTTTTAAAATCATTTACGATTACTTCTAAACGGCAAAGGTTTAGCATAAGTTTTTCAGGCTTCATATCTCTATGAACATATCCAAGCTCGTGAAGTTCCTATACACCGTTTATCATATTAGAGAGAATATTATTCAAGTCATCTGGATAAATATTTTGATATAGATAATCTCGAAGATTCATTTCAAACTTTTATAGCCTTAGTGCGATGAAACCAAACCCTAAAATAACACCATCTAACTTTAGCAAGTTCTTGCAATCTTTATTTCTAAGCCTGCTCGTTCTTAAAAAGATAGCTAAAAGGATATACCTTGTAGGCATACTCATCAACCTCTATGAGCTGCTTTAGCAGGTACGTTTATATGTAAATAGTTTTCAATACAGCTGCTAAGTTCTACTGAATTTAATGCAGGAATATACATAGCTCTCTTTAAGAAGCATACTAAATATACATTA
This sequence comes from Oxytricha trifallax, assembly GCA_000711775.1. Classification (NCBI taxonomy): domain Eukaryota; phylum Ciliophora; class Spirotrichea; order Sporadotrichida; family Oxytrichidae; genus Oxytricha; species Oxytricha trifallax. The sequence goes on from ARYC01006825.1 coordinate 25,933, forward strand.
CCTACTGGCGGATTAATTAATTCCATTCGCTTCTATCTCTTGAGCTTCTCCTGTTGTTCTCTTTGTGTCTCAAGAGTATTAGATTTTCTTTTAGCGGGCACTAATTTCTGAATATCTTTATCTCTAAATGATGATAATAAGATAAAGGGAGATTTTGTACTTTGATATGACCTGAATATAAAAAGTTGAATTTCTCAGGAATCTTCAAACTCTTCAATCCAGCGTTTAAAGCCAATTTAGCCATCTTTTTCAATATTTATATAATAATATATTTTATCAATTTTTGACTTTGAAGCTATTTTTCATGGTTGTGAAAACAAGTTCTTCCACCCAAATGTATTGAGATTAATTCAAAATCCCTAATGAGGTTTATAAGTGCTTTAATTAGTAGGGTAAAGTTGAGGTTTTATTAGGGTTAGTAGAGATATTTGGTCAATTTGCAAATAAGAAATAAAAATTAGCGATTATTAGGGTCTTTTTATGATGAGAAATTTTTAGATTTCCTGCTATAACTTAAGTATGAACGAGTATTAATATAGACTAAGTCAAACCAGTGCTTAATTATGCAGCAATAGCAAAGCTCCTACGCAAGAGTGATTCAACTGTTAGGTATCATTGCTTGCTAGCATTTTAGCATTACAATTCAGGTTCATGATAGCATCCTTCAAGAAGATAAAACTCTCTTATCAGCATATTGAATTACTCTGCAACTCAAAGACTCTGAAATATTTGGCACACTTCCCCCTTGACTAGCGAGCTCTGATGTTTCACATCAAATTTCCTGACATGCGCATCTCTCCATAGACTATCGCTAATTTTTATAGGAGAAATGGTATTACTTTCAAGAATGTCAATAGAGTGAAGAGAGTGATTGACTTTAATGTTCCATTTTATAGTAAATAATTTAAACTATATTTATGATTAAATGCAGAGGGCTATTGATAATAACATTAATTTTATGCATGCTGATGAAGCTGTGTTTACGTTCAACACTTTTATCAATAAGTCTTTGTACAAGAAGTATGATAATATAGAAGTGTACGACTAAAAGGTGAAGGTTGTTACTCACGCCAATTTAGCAGGTAGTAAAGATTAAGGATTAGAAACTTATGTTATCCATCATTGATCTATTAAGCGAGAGCAGTATATAGAGTTCTTACATAAGCTATGAGATAAGTACAACGATCAAGAGATTATCCTGTTTGTTGATAACCTCTCAGTTCATAATACTAAGGAGTCTAAGAAAACATATGAGGAGTTAAATATAGTAAAACTTACTTATAGCCCTCAGTTTAATGGAAAATTGAATTCTACAGGAGTTATATTAAGACTCACTACAAGAAGTTACTTCTGTAGTATCACCTAATGCATGATCTACCAATCGATGCAGTAGATCTATAAAGAGAAGTTGCAAGAGAGTGGGTAAAGATTAGACGATGATATGTGCAAAAGGGTAGAATGAATGTTTATTAATAAGGGTTAGACTTAAATGAATGAATTATTTCACATATCAAACGAACTCTTAAAAGGATTCGATTTCTCTTCCTTTCCTTCCTCTGGTGCTTAACTTGGACCCATGTTTCTTCTCTTTGAACCAGAACCAGCATCTATACTCATATCATCAGATTTTTAAACCTCTTTATAAAGTCTCTTGCTAACTTAATGAATGGTTTGAGACTTTCTCTCTCTGTGAACCTTTGCACTCTCTTTTATAAGGAATATACCAGTTCCAGGTTTCCCTAAGAGATTATAAATAAAAGCTTACGAGAAAGATAAGGAGCTTCTTAAGTTTATCAAGGCAAGTCTCGCTTATTAGTATGCCTTGCTTCTTTTAATCTTCTGGAGAAATAGAAAAGCGTTTCTTGTGAGCTTCTTCAATAATTCCTCTGAGATAATTTCCTCTCAAAGTACCAAGAACACCAAAGAAGATGGTCCTCTATGATAGTTTATTAGAGAGTTGTTTTTAAGTAGGAAGGTAAACTACCAGCTCTACATTTTTCATAGCATCCTCATAGAGATTGGTGACAGATATCTCTGGATAGTTTGGTATTTCAATCAACTTAATCTCTTAATTTTATAAGCTTTTTTATCATCACACAGTATTGCTTTGAGGAATGATATTTTGGTACCTTCCATCGTTGGTAGGAATAGACAAGGTTGATGGCAGGTACTAGTGCCACACGACTGGTGATAATTCTTATACTCTCTTAGATCAAGTTAAGAAGCAAATGCAGAAGCATCACCTAAGTGAGTTCTTGATTTAAGATAAAGATACTCAGAAATTAGTGCCCGCTAAAAGAAAATCTAATACTCTTGAGACACAAAGAGAACAACAGGAGAAGCTCAAGAGATAGAAGCGAATGGAATTAATTAATCCGCCAGTAGGTAATGTATATTTAGTATGCTTCTTAAAGAGAGCTATGTATATTCCTGCATTAAATTCAGTAGAACTTAGCAGCTGTATTGAAAACTATTTACATATAAACGTACCTGCTAAAGCAGCTCATAGAGGTTGATGAGTATGCCTACAAGGTATATCCTTTTAGCTATCTTTTTAAGAACGAGCAGGCTTAGAAATAAAGATTGCAAGAACTTGCTAAAGTTAGATGGTGTTATTTTAGGGTTTGGTTTCATCGCACTAAGGCTATAAAAGTTTGAAATGAATCTTCGAGATTATCTATATCAAAATATTTATCCAGATGACTTGAATAATATTCTCTCTAATATGATAAACGGTGTATAGGAACTTCACGAGCTTGGATATGTTCATAGAGATATGAAGCCTGAAAAACTTATGCTAAACCTTTGCCGTTTAGAAGTAATCGTAAATGATTTTAAAAGAGAAAAATTATATAAAACACAGAATGGGTACGAGATCTGATCTACTCACTAGCAGAGAACAAAAATTTCACTCAGCTAGCACACCTGACAACAAAGATCATTAGAAACAACAAAGAACAATAGGGACTACACATGAAAGAAACGATAACCTTTATCATTAAGAGAATCATCAGGAAAGGACATGAACACATCAACCAGTACTAAATATAACTCAACAAACTATAGTTCCTACCTGAAAATGACGATTCTACGCACTAACTTTGGATCACACAAACATACTAACTTCTTAGACTCCTAAGGCTAAACAACAAATTTATTAAACCCCAAACAGAACAGACCAAGAAGTCTCCAATCACTGCGGAATAAGAACAACCAGCACCTAGTCCCCTAACTCAACAAACAGAGCTCTGGAACCTTACAACTGAGAAGAAAAATTAACCTTAACTCAACACACATAGTAAACCCTATAAAATAGAAGCAAACAAAACCAGACAAAATCAAAGTTCCAAAAAAAATTGAAAAGAAAATCAACTTCTAGGACGACGACTCTAACTGGAGTGACGACGAACAACAAATCTACAGTGATGAGTCATACAGCGAAAACTCCATTGAGTAAACCCTCCTAGCCTCAGAACACCATTGGCCTTCACCCAAATCAAATTCTGAGGACCCTAGGTAGTACTACAAAAATTTACTTAACTTAAGTGATGACGCATTTGATATAGTTATGAAAAATAATGATGCACTTAATTAAAATTAGTACTAAATAGGAAAAAATTAATTAATAGTTTAGGATCCAACTATTAATTAATAATAATTAATATTAAAAAGAGACCCACTACTATGCAATACATAACTAGAGCTGAGCTCTAAGATAGACTAGACAACAGGGATGCTTGTATCTCAATATGGGTATAGAGTATCAATACAAAGCTCTTCAATACAATAAGTATGTTAGCAAGAGCACTAATGATCTTCACCCAATTAACCAAGGCTACAGCAAAAATCATTTATGATCAAACAAATGTTGCTCTAAAAAGCACCAAAGCCACTAAACTCGGACTTATGGCGGATCCAGAACAATAAGTAGTCTTATGATTAGACTCTTTACCCTAATCATAATGAAGAACACAGAAGCAAACGAAAGTAGCTGCATCCTAATTCATGTGTAAACAGATGACTTCACTAACAAATTGAAAATATGCATAAAATGCCTCCAAAAGCATGCCTACTTCTTAAAATCAGACATCATACAACTCATTACAACCAGATTATAACAACAGATTTCACTCAAAGATATCAATTTTTCAATCAGAATCTAAGCACTGGACAACAGACTAAGATTCAAAGAAGCAGGAGAAAAATATCCAAATACTCAACTCCAAAAAACACACAAAGAGAAAACCAACAAATCTAACAAGAGAAGACAAAGTAAGAAAAGAAAAGGAAACAACAGAAGAGGAAGAAGATGAAAACTTAGTATACCTTGAACAGAATGTTCAAAACTTAATTATAAAGGGCTTGTCCCTTACATAGTGATAATCACTATATAAATCCGGGGGCCTTGATCCCCCGATGTGGATTAATTATTATAATTATATTATTATTATTATTTTAAAAGAGCCTTAAGATAAGAGATTATAACCTTAGCAAAGGTTCCTGATACTCCAGGTTACTTTTTAATCAGAAAAAAATGGACAAATGACTCTATTTAGTGGGATGTTTGGGCAGTAGCTGCAATAATATTAGAAAGCGAGATGGAAAGTATGTCTTAGTTTGGTACAAAATATGAAAAACAATCTATAAATTTAGCAGAGAAGCACATAAAGCAAGATGGTGTATACCAAGAAAAATAGAGATACTGGAGAAGATAATCGTAAGCGCACAAGCATATCCAAGACAATCTTTAGACGATATGCTTGAACCTCTACAGAGAGCAAGATTCAAGGGATTTAATAAAGACAAGCAGATAAAATTTGTTTGATTAAATTAAACAAATATTCATTAGATACATATTAATCACTCACATAAAACCTGCTTTTTCTCTACTAACCCTAATAAAACACTAACTTTACCATACTAATCAAAGCACTTATAAACCTCATAAAGGGATTATGAGGATTTGATTCTGAGTATTTTGATGACTCTGAAAATCGTAGATACCTTTGTGAACAATTAAAATTATAAGTGAAGGTTTTGTGAAGACTTTTGACTGTAGCAAATATCCATGTCAAGCACTTTTCACTTAATTACGAGTCTTGGTACCTCTATGACTCCTAATCTGGTAATGTCTTAAGGTGTCAGGCTGGAAAGAGGATCTCAAAAAACTATCATCTCTAGCTTTCTACAATAGGTTGAGTTATCCAAGAATTATAAAAATATTTATTTTATAATTTCTTTTCATAAAGTATCGATTACAGATCATATTTTCTTTACTTTAATTTATTTAACCTAAATTAATTCATTATATTTTTAGGTGTGTCTACTTGAGTTAATATTGATAGTGACTTGCTTAGAAGATGCCTCCAACTCAAATATTTTTATATATTATATCTTATATAAAATATTACATAAACCTTTATTTAACTTCCTTAATATTACCAGAAAACCCTTCATATTTTTTCACTCTCTGCTGCATGCTTTGGTTTGTATTGTTAAAAAAACCTTTTTGAATTTATTATGTTAAGGTTCTTGATTAGATAAGATCAAAATGAGTAGAGGATCCAAATTGCGATAAGCGGCAATTTTATGATCAATCTTCTTTATTATATTTGAGTACATGTATAATATTCTAAGAAATATTTAATTTCTCATTTTTGCTTCTTTTATTCGTATTATTAAATATCTATTTTAAGTTTAAATGTTTTGCTTTTCTTTGTTAATAATATTATTATAATAATTACCTTAAATCTATAATTCCACATTTTAATTATTATTTGTTTTTATTTTCTTCTCATATCTTACACTTCTTATTATAGTCATAGCTTTATTCTGTGATTTTTCTTTTAATTAATCTTATAACATACCTAAGGTATTTGTTGGCTTTCTTAACAATTATGAAGAATTTTATTTATTTATTTATTATAATATTTTAATATTTTAAAAATTAAATTATCAATTTATTAACTAATAGCTAGGGTTAAATACTTGCTAATTTGCTACTTGTACTATAATTTATTATGTCCACATTGCTAGTTATCTATTTATTTATCAAATTCTTTTTATATATACATATAACTATTATTAATTTAATTACTGTATTTTATTTGTTTTATATTCAAATTTGAAAATAGAAATGCAATAAAATAAACATTAATTATTTTTAAAAACCAACCATTGGCATTTACAATCAATTAAATCATTACTTTATTGATAAATTAACTAAATATTCGGAGCATCGAGTTTCATACTTAGTAGTAATTTATAAATTCTTATATTTTAATACGTAATACGTATTTATATGCTTGATATATTTAATTTATCATTGAGGCTTAATTAAAATAATTATAATACTTTAATTTTAGGCAACTATAAGAGATTTAATCAAGTCTGTAGCATCAAAATAAGAATCATCTCTCTTGGCCCAATTAAAATGCCTGCTTGTAGGCATATGATCTGATAGATATAACATTTTCGTGTTAATCAATACAATATATTCTAACAGAATCAACTTTTAATATGTTGCAATATTTAAACTCATAAGAATAATTAATAAACATTAAAATGAAAAGTCCCATATCAAACAACTTAATTGAAGTACCTAGACATGAAAACACAATGACTCAGTGCATTAATAAGCGATACCAGGAATTACCACAGTTAAGGATTTATCTTTGCATTAAAATACAAAAAATAGTTTCTGTGCTTTGAGTAAAGCTGAACTATAACAACTAATTTCATTTAAAATCTAATATAGCTTTAAAAATTAACAGTGAAATATCTTTGGAAGCTTCTGTTTTCAGTTTAAAGACTCTGCCATTACCCTGAGAAATTGAGGTGCAATAACGAAACAGAATGCAATCGAAGTTGGTTGAAATCACTGTAAGTTTCATGAAATTGAAATTAATCAGACTCGCACAAAATAAGATTAATACTGGATATATTAAAGAGTACCTTTTTAAAGCATCGCTAGCTTTTTTAGTTAATTAGATTGCAATCGATCTTTCTCTGAACTTGTACCGTGATAGAATGAACTGCAATTGTACTATTATTTCATACATAATGCTAATAATATATTTTATTATATAGAGTAAGTGATTCAATTTATTGGGAATATTATGATGACAATATATCTTATATTTAATAAGTTTAACTTGTTTGCAATGGGTACATGTTAAAAATGGGAATTTAATATTTCTCAATATATTAAAATTAAGTAGAAATGTAAGTTTCTACTTAATTCAATCAAATATTTGTAATTATATATCTTTAACACTCAAAACATTAATAACTTTTAATTAATTTACTCTTTAGTCACTTTTGTTGTGAGCCTATGCATAATCAATGAATCTTTTTTATAATAATATAGATAAATGTTGTCCAGTAACCTAAGAATAAGTAATATATATAAGCTTAATTATATGACTCATTTATTTATTAAAATTAAACTCAAATGTTATATTAATTAATTGTGGGATGGGATGCAAGTAATTGGTGTATTCATTTGTAATTTTTGCTTATTACTGGTAAACACTTTTATGATTCTCACTTATTTTCCATTTTTAAAGTTATAATTTGCTTACTTTTTTATAGATAATTCTTCCTATCTCTCTGTGGGTACTTTATCAATTACAAATATGTTGGCTTTAAAATATATTTTGATCCTTTATAGAATTGGATCTTTACCATGAATTAAAAGTAGAACTTCTCGTTATTAAAGTTGTTGTTTCTAGTTCTGTAAAGTAGCTTTAAATATTTGTATTATTTATTAAAACATTTCACTGTAAAAGAAAATGTAACACAAAGGTGCTTCAATAAATTAGTAATTAAAATTTAAGACTTCAAAATCGATAGTAAATTACTTATATAATTGAATTAAAAAAAGCTAATCTCATATTTGAATATATAATAACTACTTAAGCACAGAAGGAAAGGAGAAAGACGTGGTAAGAGTAGTTTTTAAAGAAATAAACTACAAAGTGTAGTCCAAACATAAATTATTATCTGAAGAGCATGTCTCGGAATGATTAGTCTTATTAAACTTTACCCTCCACAACTTAGAGCATTAAAATTGGTTAAATTAATCGACAAATGTTAATAACTTTCTTATGATAAATTGTGATCTTTAACACTGTGGATCTTTAATAGGGAAATGAATTTAGCAGTGTTGAAGTTAAAACCTAAACAAAGATGAATAAGTACAAATTAATGAAATCTGCAGGATAATGAAGAAAATATTTGGATGTAAAGTAAAATAGTAATGATATTTAAGGAATTGATGTTCTTATTATTTTTGGTATATATGGGGGTCAAAGATATTCCTAACTTTCATTATTATCAATATTATTTGATTTAATCTACAAAGAAGCTGTGTAGAATGATGTTTTTATATGAAAAAATATTTAGAAACAATAGAAGCTGAAAAGGCAAAGAAATTATAGTCAATCAGAAAAATAGTGATGCGAAATAATTTTAAGCTTAACTCTTATATTGCGATCTCCAAGACCTTAATCTTAAGAAAGTAGATGCATGGTAATTATTCGCCAGAATTTTAAATTATAACAAAAAGGGAAATACGATAAAATATAATGAAAAAGTAAATATTCCATTATCAACTGGTATGGAGCAACTAAAGCTAATATAACAACAATAGCGTTGGGAATGATGAACTTGAGGCTGAATGTGCCATTAATGGAGATTCACATTTTATCAGAGGAGGCTAGCCTTTGCCTGTAATATTGGTATATTCATCACCAAAGATGGTCTTCAATATATAGTTCAAGAAATAACTATAATTTGTATATTAAGAGATCAAGTATTCATTACTAAAGTTACTATTTAAATTCAAATAATTATATAAACTTTTATCTTTAAAATCTTCACCAAAAGTATCAATATAGTTCTTGATAAACAATTCAAGCTCATACCATACTTATTAAGTGTATATATATATATATATATCTCAAATTTATAAACATGAAAAATCACCTTAATATAATGTGAATCATCATTATCATCGTCCATAGTAATTAATTTTTTATTTTTTACCTTAGTTTGATTGCATAAATGAGTCATTTCATAAAAATTATTCAATAAATAATTCTTAACGCTTACAAAAATCACAAAACTATAAATTACAGGCAAGCATGAAGTAATTTCAGCTTCATTTTCTGCTGAAGTAATGAATTTATATCTGAAAAGAGATAATCCAAGTTGAATTTAGTGTATTAATTCATATGATTTTTGTTATACTGTGAGAATGTCTGATTGTTACAACTAACTTTCTCTCAACTATTATGGATTACATCAATTAAAAACATCATAAATAATCAATAATTATGATTAAAATAAAGATCAACACAGTAAATCAAATTCCTCTTTCATAATACATGAACAATATTAGTCTTCTTTAGCCATTCGACTATGATAGATTTACCCCTTAATTTATTATTATTGATATTTCCTTTGCAACTTTTTATTTATTACTAATTGACTAAAGATTCTTCTTTTGATTAAAGTAGAAACTATGGTCAAAGATTATATTGATTCTTATAAACTCAGAAAGACCTGCTACATCAAATTAGCGATCATAGGTCTCATCTTTAAGGCTAAAGTCCTGCTCTTTAAATTAATCCTAACAAATTTTAGTTTTCCTTGAAACTTTGAGTCTAATGCTTAACAGAGTTAGTTAGTTAGTTTTGAACATAGAAATTAAATCTGGAGATACGAAATCAATCCAGTATAATAATTCAAACATATTCAGCGTTTAGGAGCTATGTCTCAACGGTTTATCAGCATGGATATTGGTGTGCACATCGGCCCCCATGCCGTCGTGAGCGCAAACTCCCCTTTTACCTCGTATTTTCTCCTCCTTATCTTACTGAGTGTTTTCTTCTTTTCATAGGTGTGCTTGTACCATGTAAAACTCCATTCAGTTCTCTGTTGGAACTGTCACCTAACCAAGGCTAGATGGGTGAAACTTATGATTGTACTCTATCAGGATTTTTTCTGTATATTTTTCTTTGACTTTCCTGATAAATGGAGTCTTTACGATAATCATACGGTGTGTCCCAACTCTTTGCATTATCCTTTTTCACCTATTTCTCCTATTCAAGGATAAAGGAATCATTCAGTTTTAATATGACATGATATGATCAACGGTCGACGTTTTTTATTGGCGTGGCCCCCATACATTGCCTGATGTATTCTGAGGAGGTTCTCAGATCCGGGACTTATCTCGTAAAAACCGAGTGCCTTCACGGTTTCGAACTCCGGGGTACCTAAATTGATGGGGATATACCTCCCAAAATACCAGTAGGTCGTAACGCTTAACACATTAAGCACACTTAAACTAGGTATTACAAGTACATCAGGACCAATATTCCTTATTACTCTTGATTGAAAGTTTGATAATGTGTCAGACAGCTATTTTAAGTCCTGTTACTATGTTAAATAACTTTTAAAAGTATGAGTTTATTTTTCAGTGTAGTGGGAATATGTTGAGATGCTCAGAGAAAGATGGATCATTTGGCAAGCAAGGCTTGAATTGATAATATAAAATAAATTTATTTTCAAATATTACATCTTACATTTTAAAGTCATCATTAATTATTCCTCAATCTCCTGTATTTAAGTGATTTACTTTTCTACCATGCTACTGTTGTTTACATCACAGCCATTAAAAATTACTCAACTTCAAATTCATGTTTTATCTCCAGATTATTTAGTTTCATGCGTTTCACCATTGTATTGTTTGTTTAAAATGTTGAAATTATCTATTATTACCTAAACCACTAAATCTTGAATATTCTTAATTAAATTGAAATGTAGAATTTTTATTAATTTGAAATGTTGATTACATTTCTTCGTTGCTATTGTTCTTATAAATTTAAAGCCACCTGTCTGAATTTCCTTTCTACCATAAACATGTATTCAATATGTTTTTAATTTAAACTATTAATAAAACAATTTATAATAATATATAATAATGCACTTAAACAATAATTCACTTCTATCTTTTTCATTAATTCTCTCTCATGCCATCCTGTTACCATCGCTTGTGTATCCTTTCCTTTTGTTGTTTTTCTGTGCAAATACTTCTATATTCAAACCATCAGGAGCAGTTATTTGGACAAAATCGTAAATCTTGATCGATTTCTGTGAATCAAAACCCCAAAACCCTTTCAGTAGTTTGATTGAGTTTTTGATTGATAAAAGTAGACTATTAGTGCATACTTTATTAGGGTTTTATAGGGTTTATGTAGGGGTTTAATGTTTAAATATTAGTATTTTAAGTGAGTATAACAAGCGAGTTTTTTAAATATTTCACAAACATAAGCTTAGAGTCATGTGGCAGTTCTCTTAATTTTATCTTTCTAAGATGATGTTTAATTGTTTCTATTGTTTATTAATTCTCTTAGCTTGGCTTGATAATAGTTGAGTATGCAGTTCTCTGAGATCCATTTATTTTATTTTTATCGAGATATTGTTTGATTCTCTGCTTAGAATCTATCTCACCCATGCAGCTAAAGTAATCGTTTCTTGGCATGTCGCTCTCTATTATTACTGCTAGAGCCCAGATATCCAATTACGTGTCTCCATCTCTCCAATCCTCTCTCTCTGGAAAATATCCAGGAGTGCCGTATACATTTCCTTATGCAGAGGCTTGCACTCTTTAAGCTCAGTTGAAGTCTATAATATAAACTCTAACAGGCTGAAAGTTCAACATGATATTCTCTGGCTTTAAGTCTCTATGAACATAACCTAGCTTGTGAAGCTCTTCAATCCCCTCAACTATCTGCTATACTATCTAGCCAATTTATCTCTGACATCTATTGTCAGATAAGAATTTTCTGTAAGTCCTTTCAAGTAATGGAAGCCTGAAGGCTACATGATCTTTACCAAGAAAAAGAGCATCAAGCTAGATGATATGCCTGCACTCATTTAACTTTGCCTTTTAAAGAGCATAATACTCATTTGCAAATTCCATTTGGAACTTGTCATCAGCAAGGAAGTAATTGAAAGGATATATCTTATAAGCATATTAGTCATCAGTAATGACTATCTTCTCTTTTTTATCTTCAAGAGTGACGTAGCTTTCTAGGCAAGAATCTAAGTCAATAATTTTTAATATAGGAATCTTCATTGCCTCTATTTTAACCATGATTTTATTGATCTCAGAGACTGGAAAGTTCTTGACTGCTTTCTTCATTTTAACTTACTTCTAGACTTCAACTCTAAGAGACTCCACTGGGTTTCTTGATCTTCTCTTTTAGAGGAATCTATTCCCTGTGGGTTCATGAATAAAGACACAACTTTGATTGTGCTTTTTCTTTAAGTGCACTTAGGTCTCTAGTATGAGAATATGGCTTCTCACAGAACTCACAGACATACTTCCCATCTTTCTTTTATTGCTTGAGATATAACCTTGGCATATCGATGTGTATATCTCTCAAGTGTCTCTTATAAGTTGACTTTTAAAGGAAAACTTTATTGCATTCTTTGCATTAATAGTCAACTTTGGCTGGTATTTATTAATGCTCTATGGAGGATTGTTTAACCTCCTCCTCAATTTACA
>ARYC01006826.1:0-28039 GCA_000711775.1 Oxytricha trifallax
TGAAGTAAGCAAGAGACTTTATAAAGATGTTTAAAAGCCTGATGAAATGAACATAGATGCAGGAGCAGGCATAAAGAGAAGAAATATGGGCCCAAGCAAGTCATAAGAAGAGGAGAGGAAAGAGAAGCCAAACCCATTTGTGGGCCAGTTTATTATGTGAATATATTCATTCGTTTAAATCTAAAACTTATTTATAAACATTCATTCTTCCCTCTCTCGCACAAATTGTTGTCTTATCTACGCTCACTCTCTTACAGCAGCTTTGAATCAACTCTACTGTATCGAGGGGCAAGTCATGCATAAGATGATACAGCAGAAGCTTCTTGTAGTGAGTCTTTATTTAACTCCAGTAGAATTCTATTCCATTAAATTAAGGGCTGTAAGGAACGTTGTATACAGGAGTTATGTTTAACCCTTCATAAGCTTTCTTAGATTCCTTAGTCTTATGAACTGAGAGGTTATCAACAAACAGAATGATCTCTTGGTTGCTATACTTCTCTCAGAGCTTATGTAGGAACTCTATATACTACTCTCGCTTAATAGAGCGAGGTTGAATCACATAACTCTCTAACCTGAATCTTCACTGATACCAGCCAAAATTGCATGAGTGACAACCTTAACCTTTTAGTCATAAACTTCTATGTTATCATACTTCTTGTACCATGACTAATTAATAAAAGTGTTGAACGTAAACACAGCTTCATCTGCATGTATGAACTTGATGTTATTATCAATAGCTCTGCATTTAATCATATATATAATATAAATGATTAAATTATTAATATAAAATGGCACTGTAAAATCAATCACTCTCTTCACTCTGTTGACAGTCTTGAAAGTAATACCATTTCGTCTATAAATATTGGCTATAGTCTAAGGAGAGATACGCATGTCTGGAAACTTGCGATGAAACATGACAGCTCGTTAGTCAAGAGGAAAATGAGCTCAATACTTTAATGTCTTAGCGTCACAGAGATAGTCAATATGAGTCTGAGAGAACTTTTATTTTCTAGAAGGATGATTTCAAGATCCTGAGTTATAATGTTAAACAGCTAACAAGCAATGATACCTAACAGTTGAGACACTCTTAAGTAGGAGTCTTGCTATGGCTGTATAATTCAACACTGGTTTGACTTAGTCTATATTAATACTTGTACCATACCTAAGCTTAAGCAGTAAATCTAAATATAACTCATCATATATAGACCCTATATTTCTCTAATTTCTATTTCTCATTTTGAAAATTGGCCTAATTTCACTACTAACCCCAATAAGACCCCAACTATACTCTACAAATCAAAGCACTTATAAACCTCACTAAGGGGTTTTTGGGTTTTGACTGTACATGGTTTAAAATAAGATTTCTATATTTGTAAAAAATCGCTAAAATTTTTATAATTTTTGGAAATTTCTGTAAAGTTTTAATCTTACTTTCGTCAATTTGAATCTTCATGCTTACTTCTCAATTTAAAAGTGTCCCGGGACATACTAAATATGCATAATTTATTTTTTGATTAATTTGTAAGAATTATTGAAATTAATAAATTGTATTGATTGAAGACATCTTTAAATCCAAGAATTCTTATAATCGTTCATAGACATTTTTTAACAATCTTCCTTATTTCCCCTAATTTTTTTCTATCATATTTTTATTATTTATAAAATTTTTTTTTACCTTAATATTATTTTTATAATTTTTCTATTATTTTTTAATTAATTTTCAAATTATTTAATAATATTAAATATCTTATAAATTATTTTTAATATACACCTTTTTATGGTTATTTTTATTTTGGTTAAGTTTTATTAATAAACATTTATAAAAGCAGTTTAAATAGAGTTAATCTTACTCTAATCCTCTGGTTCATGAAGAATAATAATATACTCTTTTGCTTTAAAATATTCTTTCAAGAGCGTTTTCTTGTTTCAGACTAATTTTTTACTTCTTTGTGAGTTGAAAGAAATTGATTCAACACAGTAGCTTATAAAGTTGTGATTTTATTTCCAAATAACCTAATTCCATTTTTTGAAGTATATATTTTGCACAATATTTATATGTGTTACTATGCAAATTTTAAAACTGATTATTATAAAACTGAGAAATTTTTGATATACTCTTTTTATTCTCAAGCCTGTATCTATTCACCACTACTATTAAAATTTATATTATCTAATTTTTATTTTCCTTTAATCATCTGTAGCCTGTTATTTTATTTAAAATAGTAAAAAACGTTCATAATATTTATTATCTATTGAGACATCTCTCTTCTCAAATTTCTTATATAATCGTTATTTTATCAAATTTAGACATGAAGTTTTTTTAATAATACAAATAAATCATAATTTACGGAAATTTTATTATCAAACTGAGTGGCAACTTATAAAGGTTATAAAAGTAAATGAATAATTTAACATATAATTGTAATATAGGATGACTTTGATCTATGTTATGCATGCAATTCTTTAATTTAGAAATGGAAATATAAATTAATATTATAAATATTATATAGGGTATTCCTTTACAGAAATGGATTAATCTTTCAAATCATCTTTGTTAGAAAATAAGTGTGTTTAGTTTTTATTTCAATACTTAACTTTATTTTTTCATATCCTCTTATAAGACATCAAGTGGAATGTGAGAATTCAATTCAGATTAAACATATAAGTAAATTAATTTTAATAAAAATAATTCCAACTAATTGATCTTTACTAAACATAAATATTTATGAACAAGGTGAATCAGAAAATTAAATCATTGTAGTAACAATATCTATTTTAATAAGCAATTCTTTAAAAAATTATCAATTTAAATTTCATACTTTTTTGCCATAAAAGATTCTTTCTATATTTAAATACTCTTATTTTAAGTAATGAACTCCAGCTATTAAAACAATATCAAATATTTTAATGGAATATCTACCTAAATATAATTTTAATAAATAATTAATTCATTAAATATTTTATTTTTAAATAATTCTATTAAAGTTCCATTTACAATTCCTGCCTTAATTTCTATATAACTATATAATTTAAATAAACGACGAATTTGATGTACCTTTTAAAGTATTTGTGAGTTAAAATTACATTTGATTAATTAAATTACATACTTCAAAGAATCTTCTTGTTAATCAGTGTTAGTTATGATTTCATTAATGTATGGTATTTCATCATTTGCAATTAATAGCAAAAAAATAAAGTTTTAACATCTTAGATATTCAAATGTATAATAAGGAATTAATTAGTTTAGCATAAATCATAATTAATAGGGTATAAAATAAAGCTATGATTCGAGTATATATAAATTAAATTAATTGAGACATTTTTCTAGATGGTTTAGACTTCTTTCATATACAAGTGATACTTTATTAAACTTATGAAATTGTTTGTATTTAAAATTACAAATACAAAATTAAAGAAAAATATAGGTAATTATTTTATGATAAACTAGGCATCATAATTGTATTCCATTGAAATAACTATATTTTAGTTTTGAAATATATTCATTCATATCAGAGTCTAGATTCTCTTTGCAATCGACTGTTGGTTTATCTTAACTGTCTACTAACACCAAGTCAGACCTTTTCTCTTTCATAAATTATCATATAAGATCTTTCTTTGAGTTTGTGATTAAAATATTGAATATTCTACTCACACAATTTATCTTAAATCATAATGAATCTATATCTTAGCAAATTTAAGTAATTCATGAACATATTTATTAACTGGTTCTAATTCAAGTACTTAATCTTTAATATATACTGTATACTGTATAAACCAATTCTTATTTTTTGTTTTAATAAGTTTAATTTTAAGTTTGGATAAACTTCATACTATTGCGTGAGTTGTGTATTCATTGATTTTCTTATAAATGCTTTTTCATCTTGATAAAATAGGGTTTAAATTGCACTCCTAGATCTTTCATGATTTACTATTATCTTGGAGCTGTTTAAACCGAATTGTCAGAATAAATCCTTCAAATATATTACTCTTCAAATAACAGTAAAGCAGTAATAATTAAATATAATATTTTTTAAATATATATATGAATATATATAATCATAAATATATACATCCATTTAATAAGAATATTTAGATTATTTAATTCCAGTTAATTCAAGTATTTAGCGCGGTTTCTCTTTGTGATAAAATAGAATAATTGAATAAACTATTTATACAGCATAAAAATATAAATAATAGTAGTAAATTACAATTAATAAATTCAAAATAAGAAATAAATACAAATTTGTATATAAAATGAATGCGAACTGCGAGAATTATTGAAGGGATTCTGAATTAAATGATGTTCCCCGCTAATTCAATCTTTGAATTTTTTGTCTCATTTCTTCTGCTAATATTTACTCCTCCTCTCTTACTTAACTTCATCAATTCTCTTCTCTTCAAATTTAGATATTAATAAAAGTATTTAGATAAGATATTTCTCGTTTATTATATTAAAATCTAATTTATTTCGTTTTGTGCTAAATTATATACAGCCAGCATTTTAATCCTTTAATTAAAAGTCACTGATATCTATGATAATATCTATTTTAAGTTTAATACTAGCCAAACTCAAACTTTTAAGATCCTCATTTTAATTGATTTCCCCTCTATTCAAAACGAGTTATGTTTGTTATTTTTTATCCTGTCTTACTCCAGTATTGAGATACACAAATTAAATAAATCATCGCAATTTACCCTTCTTAATAATATGATAGACTCATTTTTATAGAAGTCTTTCATATCATAATTAAAGCATGTATTTATGAATCTTAGAATTAAAATATTTATTATAAATATAAATACCTCACATAATGCATTTATACGTAGTACTGATAAAATTGATTGATAATTTAAATGAAAATTCTATCATATTTTAAGTGTTTAAAATACCACACATTGTAGTTTTAAAAGTTCTATTTTGATTAAAAAGGTTTTATTTTAATAAATAACAATGATAATGAAAAGTCTATAATGAGAACAGAAGATATTCACCTGCCTGATTATATATCTAAATCTTTATTTGAAGTTAGCTATAGTAATTTTCTTTATAATTAAATTTGAATTAGAATTATAAACTTAGGATTGCTCAATTAATTTAGTTTAGTTTGTTCTATATTAATAATCTATTTAGCAAACTATCTCATACCTTGTAGCATATTTTTATAAATTATGACCACTTGTTTGATTCTTAACAGATTTCTGATTATTCTATGTGATTACTAAAAATAGATTTACGTTAAAATTCTTACTTTTTGGCCCTTTACCATATAAAGCAATAATATAATAATTATTTTCTTCATAATGAAATAAACAAATTCTAATAATGTCGATTCTCATGCTTGGAAACTTTGTTAACCTGTGCAGTTGAATGTCATATTTTAAATTAAGTTGAAAATTGGATACATGTAATAAATTTATTAAGGTATATTTTTGCTCCATGATGATCTTAATCTATTGCATGTAACCATTTTTCTAATTATTGATTACTTGCAGGGGATAAAGTCTATATGTAAAAGACAAGTATATAATAACATGATTGAATCGAAAAGGACTATGTGATTAGACATTTTTCAAAAGTGTATTTTACTATATTAAGAAAAACTAAAGAACCATAAATTCATTAAGAATCACCCTGTTCACTAAATAATCTAAAGTGAGACGTATTTAATGGTCAGCCTACCTTTAATTTATGGTAATTAGTTTTTAATTAATATATAGGACATAAGGAAAGGTATATTAGTTTATGATTATTTTTATAATTATATTAATATAAGAATATAAGAAGTCAAATAATAACTAAGAATTGGTTATCAACATCACAGCAAATTATCAGTGATTGCTATTTGATTTCATCATCTTTTCCAGTAACTTAACAAAAGTGTCTATTATAAGAATAAGCTCATAAAATTAATTTAGTAAAAACATTAGATTAATAAATATTTTTTGTAATTTTGGAATGTAGTAACTATTAAAGTAAATTATTTTATAGATAATCATCATATATTAATAATGGTTAATATATTTTTCAATAATTTAGTATAATTAACTTACAATAACATAATAACTATAATGGTATAGATATTTGAGTCACCTCAAAATGACTCTAAATGTCTCCACTCACTAATAATATATTGCTCTTACTTTCAAATATTTTTACATTTCGTATACTTAATGCAGTGGTAAGAATTAATTCTTATAATCTATTTGGTTCAGCTCATTCATATCAACTACAAACATAAAATATTTGTATTTTAGGATAGCGCATTTTTTAGAGAGAATCTAAGGCTACTATAATTTCTAATTGTATTAAGCTTTAAGTTTTCTTCACCTCAACTATATAGGAATTGTTGTTTATGAATCTCATGCATTTAATGTATTCCTTTTCATATTTAAACAACTTTCTTTGAAAAATTGGTTCAAGGAACAGGCTCACTCACAACCATCTATTTTGTCACTTATAGTATATTCTTTCCTATCTAAAATTGTCTATTCTGGATATAACTTAGAGATCTTAGATTTGCTGACAAAGAATTGACTACTTAAAATAAATAATGCTGATTCTATATTATCAAAAAGGAAGGCAGTAATGTCTATCATCAATCTTAGCTAGTTAGTGGCAAACAATTCCTGAAGACTCTCTTTGGGTGATACACTAACTTATTACTATCAATAGTAAACTGACATATTTCTAGAAAGATAAATTTTAAACGTTGAATATATCAGAGCTAGAACTTAAGAATTTTTAACAGATACTTAGGCCTAAGTTCTCATAACTCGGTTATATTAAGTATTCATCACTCCCATTGTTTTATATTAGTACTTA
Organism: Oxytricha trifallax; assembly: GCA_000711775.1. Lineage (NCBI taxonomy): Eukaryota > Ciliophora > Spirotrichea > Sporadotrichida > Oxytrichidae > Oxytricha > Oxytricha trifallax. The sequence goes on from ARYC01006826.1 coordinate 6,824, forward strand.
TAGGAAGAACATTTCATTTAAGTCCCTTAATTTATGACCTTAAGAGGAAAGATAAAGCAAAAATATGTGATATTAAAAAGTAACAAAACCAAAAGAAAGATATAATTTATTGATTGATAAAGTAAATCATAAATTCTATTATTGAATTATTTATAAATAATTTGGCTTTGCAAGATTTCAATCTCTATCTGTCATAATTATTAAATCTAAATGATCTTATCCAATTAATCATTTATTTTTATTCTCCAACTCTAACATAAATTTTATGTTTTTCCAAACCTTGATTATGCAAATTCCTCTATTTGTTTTAATAATAGAAATCTTTTTTAGGATTTCAAATAAATTTTTAAGTTTTTTTGCAATGCAATTAAGAAAATCCTTAACCAACATTAATTCAATCACGATTATTCTCTAGAAATTTTTCAATTCATATAAAAGAAATTAAATAAAACTATAAAACTTGATAATTGAAGAGAAAAGTGCATTGCTTAATATTTACTGTTCAAGAGTTCACCACTTTTAAGCCCTAATTACTGTATTAGTTTACACTAAAATTAATAAAAAAATAAATAATATCAATTATTTCTTATAAAAGAATGTAAAAAATAGGATAAAAGTAAATCAAATAAACTACCAGATTGAATATATTTATTTGTACATTTTTTGTAGTTTAAAAGCTATTACTTGTTGTTTTATATTTAACTTAATTTAATTTAGGTTCATATATTTAAACTTAATTGTAAATATAGAATTGCTTGAGCAGCATAAAAGATGAATAATCTTCCTCCCAGTTACCTCAGACCCCTATTTCTCATGATTTTTGTTCTAATTCGTGAGACTATTGATCACTAATTTGGGTTACATTAGGTAACGGAGGTGCAGTCATTGACCATCTTGCTTCATTCAATTTTGAAAATGTTTAGTAAAAAGTGTAGCTTTTCTTTCTTCAAGATGAGTATTAGATCTTTGTCTTGTTGCAGATAGACCATTGATTACTGACATCAAAGCTTCTAGAAGCTATACTTTGATTAGCAGGATGTTTATCTAAAGACACACTTTTACTTCCCACTTCAAGATAAATTAGCAACGATGTTTTCTTAGAGTTTCTTTCCAGAGAATAGTTTGTATATCTACCATTATTAATTCTGTTAATGTGACGCATTTGATTTTTGGTAATTCTGAGATAGCAGTTTTGTAAACGAAGCGTGGGATAGGAGTGACTGAGGTTCAATACTATGGGTACCAATCGACTCAGAAGACATTATCTCACGATGGTGGAATGTCATGCTCAGACATCTGTTTAAAGAGCCAAGATAAGTGAGCATCTCTGTTTGTCAAGCCACTCCGTGCTGTATTTCAGACGTATTTCCCATTTCTCCGCCTAATGTCTTGGGCTAAAGTCGAAGTGCTCCAAGTTAATAGCTGTCTTCTTTTTATGTAAATTCTGCTTTCCTCTGAGAGTATGTTGAAAACCGCCTTGATACAATTGTGGTGCCTAGGCAGATTCCTATTGGTATAATCAGAATTTCGAAGGAGATTTGCAATTCTACATAAGAAAGCCTAAGGATTCTTGATTGCTCAAATTGCTCGCTCAAGGCTATTTTTGCATTTTCCCAATACTTAATTGGATTTACTCCGGCAAATTCTGAATCCCCAATAAACGTTTCATTCATAGAGGCCAAGCATTTTGATAAATTCACTTGTGGACGACTTAATCATTGGCACTGTGGGTTACAACAGTTTCTATCACTTCTTTTATTTTAGGTCATTGTGCTTGAATAAATATTTTTCAATCAAAGTAAATTGATTGTATCATGCTCTTTTTATACCCAAAGCATCAATTGCAACTTAAAGCACGAAATCATAGTTCGTAAACAACTATATGATCTGCTTGCTCTGTTTGGAAGGCTGTACATCAACAAGTAACTGTTGGTAAAAGCAAAATCTCATATCTCTATTACACTTTTGAGTTATTATTTCCTGTAATTAAGTAAGAACTATGAATTGTATTTTAATTATCCCACATTCTTCCATATATTCTCTTTTACATGCAAGTGATCTGTCCATTAGTTGATATAAAGCATTCACTACTCTGTTACCCTTAATAGTAACTTTTGACTTTAATAGATTTAGAAGGTTTTTGCGCTTTATTCCTATGGAATCCATTAAAAGCGTATATTAATATCTTTAAATAAAGAATTAGTTACTATGTTTTATTTTAAGAGTAATTAAGTTTTTGCTGTCTTTTTAAATTAAGATAGATAAACTTTATATTCATATTCAATATTTTTTAATTTACGCAGGTTTTGAAAAGTAAAAATATAAAAATAAATATCATTTAAATAATTGCTTAAATCTTTATTTATTTCATACAACTCTTTTATTTACATAAGACTTATTCTTTTACTTAATTAACAATGATAACCAGATAGATAAAAATGGTGTAAGAGTATTGCACATTTATTGATAATAAAAACGAATAAATACTTATAACATTGATATTTATTTTATTATCATTTTTAGATAATATTTTACCATTAATAATGCCATTATATTAGTGTTTAAATTGATAAAATAATCTTGTGAAATATCCCTTCTCTGGCTAAATAACACTTAAACATGACAATTTTATAAATAAGAGAGGACTAGATTTGAGTTTAACATAAACAGATTAACAGCTAAATACTTGTTTTCTTTTGAACTATCATACTTCAATGGGATCCTAAATGATTTCCAAACATTTCTTTTTATTTGCATTTCAAAGAACTCCAATTTACTTAATAATGTCCCTTTATTTGTTTTATTAGTTTAAGTTTGAAATAAAAGAACTCCCATCTACTGTCTATATTCATGCTAACTGTGATACCACTTCCAAAGCTTTCAACTTCACACTCTTCAAACAATGTAATTAATTCAAGTGAGATTATGCCAGAGCCCATCATTCTTCTTGATATCGCCTCATGCTCATATTACGATAATTTTTCTACAAAATGATTAATAAAGATTAATCATTATACTTTCTCTCAAGTATTTAAATTATGATAATATTATGATGTGAACTATTTAATGATAAAGGCTGTTTTTATTTGTTAAGCAATTAAACCTTAATAAATATAAAGTATTTTGCTAAAATACTAATAATTTAAGTTAAGTATTGCAGCAGAAACGTAATATTTACAAAACTGTAATTGTACCTATTAAAAAATGAAAATAAATAAAATTAGTAGATTTAAAAATAATAAAAACAATAAAATAGTTTAAACTATATTTATAAAAATGCAGAAAGAAATATTGTTGTTTTTAATGATACTAATTACAGTTTAATTTTATTAAGAAAATTATCAAAATCAAAATTACAATATCAGAATGCTTTGCCTAGATCAAAATGACTTTGATAGATTCTAAATGATTTTGATAGACTAAAAGCAATTTTGGTAACTATAAGTCCAAATTTTAACAAATAAATATCTGATAAAATTATTTTTTGTATATCTTCCATAGCTAATTAGACTTTATAAAGATAAAATAGGGACGATAATTCTTTTTATTGAATTTATTGGCATTTTCTTAATTTTTAAGTGATTCTAATGATTTTATGCTTAGATATTTTACACTGTTAACAAGAATACTACTTGAAGAATGTCATTAAGATATTGCTTATAGAATAGTTAATCTTATAAAAACTCTTCAAGGTAGTCTATGTGAAAAGAAAACAAATAAAAGCAGAAAACAAAAACAATGAATAGAATTGAAAAATCTGAACATCTAAAAATATGAATTAACAAACATGAAGTATAAATAGCAGAATGTGGAAAAAATTACAATTAAAATTCAAAATTAAATTTAATAAAAAAGAGGAAATCTAATAATAAATATTAAGAGAAGAAGTAACAAGATGGAATAATATAAGAATTAAAATCAGAAAGAAGCAAGCCACACCAAAGCTATGACAACATGAAGAGGAACTTCAGAGATGACAGCATTAACCAGCACAATTCTGGTAGAAGTTAAAGGAGGTTAGGCATGAACACAAAGATAGAATCAAAGATTAAGAAGTTCTGGGATTGAGAGACAACAAACATCATAAAACTCAGCTAATAAAACAAATGGGATCCAAGAGTAGACAGAGGATTGGAATCAAACCGAGCAAGAAGTTGAATGAAATCCAAGCTCGAAGAGCTAGATTAGACATGCATGAAGATTGATCTGAGCGTGTCCAAGCAAACCAGATGAAGCTCAAGAGCTTGGCAGAGGTAACCTGCTTTGACAAAATCATCCACACTAGAAAGGGATGGATCCCTCAAACAGCGAGGATGATGACCATAGTTTGCTGCCCTAGCACCAGGAACAAGATTTAGAAAGCTTTAGGAGGAGATTCCTTGACACAGAACAAGCGAGGGAACGAGGGAACAGAGAATGGGACCTATGGTCAGAGAAATAAGAAAACCACTGTAGGGAGATAAATGAGGAATGGTAACATGAGGACATGATTCCAGGAAGACACATTCAGGAAAACAATTAGTAAAAATTGTATTATTTACCAAGAATAATAAGTTTTTCTTTATAGTATTTATTAATATATTACTTATTAAATAATTAAAATCTCACTCCAACCCAAACGATCAATTCTATTTGAGTTAGAGTGTGGAATAAATTAGAAAATAAATTAAATAAATTAGTCACTTTTAAATATGGCATTATATTTATTATAAACGACATATTAGGTTTTAATTAATAGACTTTAAATCATAAGAATATAATTTTTTTAACTTTTTAATTGATCAGTTATTTAAAATTTATTTATATTAAATTAATGTAATAGAAAAATATTTATCTATTATTGATAAAATACATAAAGAAAAGGTAAAATAAGTAAATTCAAATACAAGGATTAGAGTATTAGATAGTAACTGCCATATAATTAACTTTTTAGTAATTTATATTTAATGCATTGTTGTTGTTGTTTTAATTAAGAAATTTATACAATTTAAAAATATTAAACTAAGAATGGAATATGATGTAGCGCAATGAGCAAAATAAATTGTTTTATACAGAAAATTTTCAGGAGGCTAAGTAAGTAGACCCAGTCATCAAGAGTGGCGATAACTTTGTGAAGGTCATAATTCATGATACAGGTCTAATAATACACATAGAAGTAAATTATAGAAATAAATAGAGGTTTCAAATCATTTTCAAGGATTTCTATTTGAGTTGGTTAGCAAATCTCCCAGTAAATAGTTTAAATTTTTGTGCATTGGTTCGTAAATACATGCCATCAATAATCATCAAAATACAAACTGAAATAAATATGATAATCCATTGATATGTCACTTCATTTAGTTCTTGAATCGAAAAAAAACTTGTTATTGAGGTACAAATTTTTCCTAAGAAACTAAGAATGGCTATGGTCATGGAGTTTATGCAGTTTTGCTCAGATTATTCAGTTGTTCACTCTACAAGTTCAATTCAAGAAGTTGATTCACAATATTAGATCAAGCAGGTTATTTGGAACAATAGAGGAGTGGGATGATATTGAAATAGTAGGCTACCAACTTTAAATCAGAAACCTCCCTGGTAACTGCATGAAATATAGAAGTCATTTAGATAAACCAAAGAAGTGCGAGACTCAGCCAAGCAACATTATCAGATGTTAGAACAGGGCACTAAAATCTTATGATTGAGTAAGCAAGGCGCTTGAGAAAATTGGAAAAGAAGTGCATTTTATTAAAGAGATGACTGGAGAAACAGAGCTCACTGAAAACCTAAAGAATATTTAAACTGCCAGCACTACTATCAGTAGAATGTTGGAGAAATTGAGAATTATATCAGTTAAATCAACGATATAGTATATAAGGATGAAGATCTAGGCAAATCATTCAGTAATTACACATCTCTTTCAAAAGTTGAAAAGACTATTGCAACTGTAGACTCCATTTTTAAATCCATCAAAATGAGAGTTAATGTAGTCTAAAATGACTCTCTTATTATTAAATCTCAAGAATAGAACATAGCAATAATAATAAACAAGAAATAACATTTTAAAATGGTTCTCAAGAGGTCAATTACAATTCAAAGCTTGAAGCAAAAACTATTTAAATATGAGTGGACCATTTTCTGAACTGCATTTAAAAATAAAATTAAATTGTTTTAATTAAAATTACATAAGCTATTAATACATGGCAGTTACTATTAAATATTCTAATCCTTTTATTGAATTTACTTATTTTACCTTTTCTTTTTGTATTTTATCAATAATCAAAAACTAATGTGTTTAAATAACGCAATGTAATTTAAAAGTGATCATATATATATATAATTTATTTTCTACTTTATTTCTCACTACAACTAAAATAAAATTAATCGTTTTGGTTTGTGTGCGATTTTAATTATTTAATTATTAATATATATTAATAAAAACTATTGAGAAAAACTTGATTATTCTATTATTCTTGGTAAATAATACAGTTTTTTACTCAATATGAAGGTATGATTACGCCAGATTAAGGAAGTCTAATTCTGTGAACAAAAGGTCTCATAGATGATATACCAGCAATCGTCCTGAATGACAAAATAGTAGAGCAAGCAGAAAAAACAATTGAGTCAACGAATTGGAAACTAGAGAATGCTAAATTCTGGAGAAAGAAGATCAAGATGTAAATAGCGATATTAATCCAATAATCTTCCAAAGCAGTATAAAAAGCTGCAGAAATTGAATAATACAAAAGATTGTTCAAGAATTAGGAGGCATGGAAGTTTTTGATTCAAGAAAGAAAGTGGGAAGTTTGGCTTTGATTCAATAATACCAGGAACAGATCAACATGATCATAACAGAGATAATTGGGAAAACCTACAGAGTTGACAAGATTGTCATAAAAACTGAGACAAACCAAGTGACAAATCCAGATTATTATGGTGTGATGGCAAATCTATTAGCAAATCACTTAACTTTAGAGCTATTGTGAGAACCTATCTTCCAGATCTTCGCCAAGGACTGGATAAGCATGTAGAGGCGTACCTAATGTTTAACCTGAAGGTAAGCTTTATGAAATTGGTGATTGGGAATTTGGGGATTACAGTCGAGGAATAGACGGTATAAATAATCAGAGAGAGAAAGAAAGACATGCTATGGTAAGAAGGGCTTGAAGAAAACGGAACTCAGAATACAAACATAAACTCACAGATAGACGTATGGGACGATTTAGTTCTGAAAATTGGAGTTCACATGCAAATGGAACTAATCCGTGAAGAGTAAGAGGGGAAATTCAGAGAAATTATTGACTAAGGAGCGGAAGAAGGGAATACCTATTCACACGGTTAGTATAAGATAGTGTGAAGACGCAGAATGTAGCAGGAGCAGGTTGTAAACCCAAATTAGTGAAAATCTCACCTAGAAATGACCATAAGGCGTCAAGGAGCACAACTAGTTAAGAGCGGTAAGACCAAGAGTTGATAAGGAAAGAAGGTGCTAAACTTGAAGTGACGATCAACCAATAGTACTTGAATGGAGTGGAGGGAGCAGAGTAGCCAGATGAGAAAAACTGAAAATTTTAGAGGTAAAGAATTACATTTAGGTATATATACAGCACTGTTATTAATTGTGCATTTATCTGACCTTAAGTTATTATCTATCTCTCTAGTTAATCTTCTCTTAATATTGTGGAATAGAATTATTTTCAAGAATATTCATTTACAAATATTAGATATTATTTTTAATCTTAAATTGATTGGTCTTAGACTAAAAATGTAGTATATAAACTTTAACCGTCCAGTCTCCTCATGAACCTGAATATATAAAGATGCTAACACTAAAATTGGAAACTGATATAACAAGAACAACTATTATAACAACTAAAACAACACACAGTAATAACTACAAAAATTGCTTCCAGCAGCTCCTATTATCATTAGAAGAGTAGTACCTACCACCATTTTGACAACACCGCAAATTAAACTTAAAGTGAATTTATACAATATAAGCGATTTTCATTAATTATAGAACTTTACTTTACTCTTTTTTATCGTTGCGCTTTGATAATATCATTATATTTTAGAAATCAGATAATTTATGAATTAAATTTAGAAGGTTAATAAAGTCTCTGAAAAGTCCAAAAATATAAACAAAGGGAAAAAATATTGTATTTGTTTATTATTAGGTTTATGAATTATAGTCACATAAATCCTAGTTTATATTATATATGTAATTTACTAATTTATTTTGTCATAGTAAGGATATAATTTAATATTATAATAAATAAAACTAGCAAAATATAAGCAAAACATATCGCATATCAGCAGTTTTCGATTTTTTGCCACTTAAAATAATATATACCAATAAAGGTAGTTAAATTTATATAGAAATTAATTGATTCATGATTATTTTTAAATGAAATCCTACAAATATAAATTAAATATTAATCAAACTTGCTAATTTACTAGTCAAATAAAAACAAATAATAGCAATTTTAAATTGTTCAATTTATCACCACTCTTAAATAAATATATATAATATTAAAAGTAAAAGAGATATGCCTTTTCAATTAACAAAAAGAGAAATATACTCCTGAAACGACATCAACAAGACAGACTTACCAGCTCAGATGGCTACAGTCTCAATGATATTGATCTTTATCCATCAGAATCAAGCTCATATCTATTGTAATTGATAAGTTATTTCGTATTTTAAGGAGCTAATAAGTTATAATTATACTTAGTCGCATTTAATTAAATTTAATTCATCTAATGTCAATCTTCATCTTACCATTGTGAATGCCATTGATCAATGCTTTCATTATCGTTAACACTTAATTCAAGATCTTCGCAAATCTTCCATTTTGCATGTGGTCTGTGTCCAATAAATTCATTCAAAAGCTTGAGTTCTCATCCCGCTGATCTCTTCTACCCTGCTTACTCCCAATGTCCATTTGACATTAAACAAGTACTCTCCTGCATTACACTTTCAGTAGATATAACCTGCATATTGTATCAATAAAATCCTTAACTTATCGTTTATTTATTCGACATTCATTTCATTTATTAAATAAATATTTATATATATATTCAGTTATTTTTAAATAAATAATATAAGTAGTAATTAATTCAAATTGATAAAGTGACAGATTGCTTTTTCATGGTATCTAGCTTGCTCTGGTCAACTGATAACCTGGCAGCTGCTTATTAAGGCTTTCAGCTGACTAAGTCCAGCAGTTCTTCTTTCACTCTAGTCTCAATCGCCTACTTCTTGCTATCTCCAGTATCTGAATCATCTAATGCAGCCACTTGAACTAGCTGGAACATCATTGAGGTCTGTTTTATGATTTTAACTCGCTAATTGAAAACATAGAGTTCTGTTTAAATCTGCTTGGGATACAAGCTTAATTAAAGTGCTGTTTCAGTTGACTTATCTAAATTGGAGTTTAAGATAAAGAGATAGGTAATCACGTGGAATAACTGAGGTTTACATTAAAGTAAAGAGTAGATGTTTATTATTATTTAGTTTATTTATTAGTAAATATAAAAATAAATAAAAAGTTATATTATATAATTAAACTATAAACAATATAGGTAGCTTTATAGGAACTAAAAACAGTTGAAAATTGATGATTCTTCCTACGATAACACCACCGCTTTGGATGGATGAAGACTCTACGCTAAAATGAAAATTGCAGTCTAGCCACCAGAGGAAAAAGAATTGAATTGTAGTTTTTATAGGTTTTACATTGAGTTTGTTAAAGTTCTTCCATATTAGTCATTTTAAGGTATATACCAACCAATAATAAGCACTATACTAAGATATGTATTGTCGCTCAATCTTCATTATATAATAATTATTAGTTTTTATATTCAGAAAATCATTATTATACTTAAACTAAATATGTTATTTATCAATATTGTTAAACCTAAACAGCATTCTTTCTAATATATTGATTATCTCAATTTGTTTATGCTATTACTCCTTCATCGTTACTTTATTATTTTTCCTGTGCTATTAAAACAATTTGTTAATAAAATTAATCAGAAATTTATCATATCAGATTAATTTATTTTATATATTGTCTTTCATTACAAGTTATAATTGCTTATAAATTTGCATCAACAATATCTTCTTCGTAGACTTATTTCTAAGAATATGCTGAGAAATTTATAAATGAATTTATATTCTCGATTTCTTGTGTAAGCATTCAATGATGCGATCGGAAACATATCCTAATTACATAAGTAAAACTTTGATATTTATCTACATGACTAATTCTTAAAAAACCAATCGTTAATAATTATATGTAAAGAACTTTACATACGTCAATGATACATTTATATGAAATTATACAACTATTGAGTTTAAATTACATAAAATGACCAATTTAAATATTTATTTTATTTTTAGGGGAGTTTAAAATAAATAAATCTTTTAATGACCTGCCATCTTGCAAATTCTCATTTTGTATATATTATAGTTACAGTACATCAGAGACTAGAACTATAATCACAATTGTTAGTTTAATATAATCGTCTTATTAATTAAGTCTGATTAGGATTCCAGTCGCACTCGTCCAATCTCCAGTTGATGTTTTTCTAATAATAGTTACTCTACTTATGATATGCATTTCTATCTATTTGTGTTAACTGCTTCACCTTTAAGTAGTCAAAATATATCAATCTATAAGTAATGTTTAACTTGTGTATGTGTTGAATTAGCTTCTTTCAGAGATGCGTGTCCCCTGCATTTAGTTAAATCAAGTAATCTAAGATTTGTTGCTCCTAAGATTCAAAATTTACTCATATTAATATATAAATGTCTTCTTTGTCTACACTGATCTTAATCATCAAATTGATAGTAATAAACTTAATATTGCTTGAGCCATACATTTTCATAACAATCTATTAAATTGCCGTTTGTTAAAGTTCTTTTTCTTCTCTTTAATTGATTTCACGTTATCCCTATTATTTATGTTTTTAGTAGTAGTAAATAACTTGAGGTAAATTAAAATAACGCATAATACTCAGGTAAATACATTTTGTGAGATCTACACATTATCACTAATAAATGCCTGAAAAAGCGGTTCTCCGCTAAAATTGTTCGATGCTCAACTCCAAGTCCATCTTCCTATAATTGCTTCTCTGTCCCATCTTGCTTGACGGCCTTATCAGGCTTAATTTGAACAGACATTTTGTTTATATCTGCTTCCTTCTCTGAATCTCCTGCTGCCACTTTTTGAGCATCTCTGTTTTGTTATAACTCTGATCCGTCGCTGAACAAGCAGCACTCTAGCTCTGTTAGATGTCCATCAAATTCACTTCCAGCTTTCTCTTGGCGTTCAAATTCCTGCTCTAGCTCCATTTACCAGTCATTCCATTGGAATAATCCCTCCAAATTGTCTATTTACTGGTTGACACCCTCTTGAGGATCTCCAATTTCACGCCCTGCTTGGCTCCATATAATTTCACTCCTCTTTTCTTGATTCTAATCTGCCTCCTCCTCTCTGATCAAATATCCAGATTTACCTATTTCCATCTTCGTGAAGCCGACTTCCAAGTTTAGCATTAGGTAGTATCGTTGCATACTCAACCAGTCCTTTGAGAAAATTAAAAATATTGGCTCACCCTCTATCTCCAATGCCAAATGGTTAGCGATTAGGATGGCCAACAATCCACAATCTTCTGGGTCTTTCACTTGATTAGTCTCCAATTTGCTTATCGCTTTCTCGATTTTGCACTCTACCTCTATTTTTTCTGAAGTAACTTAATTTATCGATTTGAGTTGCTTTTGTAGAATTGCAATGCTCCCGATTTACCCCCGATTTACCTTCTGGTATCATAAACCTCCATTTGCTTAGTTCCTTTCTCTATCCTGACCGTTATCCAGTTCTAACAGTTCTTCACACTGCTTTGGCAGCATGTTGGGATAACGATATTTGAGATATCATCTATGATTCTCCAATATCTGCTGTTGTCAAGTTTCCAGTTTGTTGACCCAATATACTTTTCTACTTGATGAATTCCTTTGTCATTCATGATCATGGGTGAAAGAATCAAGTGTCTATCTTTCTGAAACATGAACTACACTTCTTCAGTTTAGCTCATGACTATCTCTATAGTCTCTTCATTTACGTGTCTTCCAGGAATCAAGTCAAAATGTTGCCAATCCTCGTTGATCTCCCTTGAGTGAATCTTTTGTTTCTCCGACCACAGGTCATTTTCTCTCACTCCTCTTCTTAATGCGTCCTCCCTGTCCTCGAATCTTTGTACTAAGGCTTTCTCAACTCAGCTTCTTGTGCTGGGACAGCATACGATGGTGACCATTCTTGTAATTTGTGGTTTCCATCCTTTCTTGGCGTAAATGATTTTGTCAAATCTTTAGCACTTCACTTCCGAAAGGTCGATGATATATTTTAGCTTAATTTAGTCAGCTTGAATGCAATTTGAACCATCCTCATTTTTGTCGAATTGAGTTCGCTGTCTCTGGGCTTGGTTGATTTTCTTGCTAGGATTAGAGTTTCCAATCTTGATTTTACTCTTGAACCCCATCTGTTTGTTTAATGGACCCGCGATTGTACTCTCTTCTCTAATACCCAGTGCTTCTTGGTCTCTGCTTCTGTCTCTGTGACAGTGACGAATCTCATGAACTCGTTCCCAGAATCGTCTCTTCTCATTCCTTTCTCCCTTCTTGTCGTTATCTCTCTCATACTCTGAACTTCTGTTCCATTGTCCAAATTTTTGTTTGCTGAATTTTAACTCCTCCATCTAGTTCAAAGTCTAATTTCTATTAATTCTATTATTATTAATCTTTCTCATTTCTCATTTCTTAATTTTTAATTATTATGTTATAATTCTCAGATCTCACAATTTATTATTCCTATTCTAGTATTTCGTTTAAATATTCACTTTGCTGAATTGTTTAGTAGTTTCTCCTCATCATATTCCATCACTGCTTTTTTGACGTACACAGTCTTAAACATCCTCTTTACAGGTTGATAATATCCATGCTCCTCCAGTAGTTTAATCCTTTGGTCTAGCCAAACCATATTTGAAATGATTTCAATTTGTAGTTTGCTTTTCATGTCAATTAGTCTGTTCTCCCTTATTTATTTCGAGAACCTTGTGGGATCTCCAGCAACATTAATCAAATTACAGTTTTTTTAAATGATTGATGTCCACAAATACTCTATGAACGTTGCAATAGTGAGTCATGCCATAATTTACTATAGTTCTTCCCTAACTTAGAGCCATCATTGTATCCATCACATTTTTAGTCAAAAATAGTTTCTTTCTTTTTTAGAGTACCTCCTCTTGCTGTTTTATTATATCTGGGGCTTTCTTTCTCACAAAACTGTCTAGATCATTTTTAAACAACTTCGTGTTCTTCTGAACCAGCTATTAAATGATATCGCTGGTGTTGGTATCCTTTAGTTGAGTTACATTTCTTAGCAGTTTGTTTGAAATATCCCTTGAAGTCCCGAAAGCAATTCGCTTTAATTGAATTTCCATTCTTTCTATCTCTTGTATTTTTATAAATTGAGCTGCTACTAACGGTGTGTATTTATAGATCATTAATGATCTTATTTAGGCCATCATTATCGTGTCACAGATCGTTGTGTTGTTTGACTTCGTTAGCCTCTTGTAAAATTCTGTTTTTTGTCTAATTTCTTTCCAAGTGTTTTTTAGAAATTGCTACGTATTGAGACAAATATTGAGTCCTAAGTATTTTGCCTCGTCCACCTTCTATATACCATCAATTTGACTTATCTTTTGGAACTTCTTAGCATCACTTAGAAATACTGACTTCTTCTTATTAAGTTTCAAGTTGTGTGTCTACTCAATGATCCTCAAGCTTTCGATCACTCTCTTGAATTGTTCAATGTCACTAATATTTATTAGAATATCATCCGCAAATGCTATTAATTTTCCTTGTTTTATTAGCGACAATAGTTCTGGCTGCTGATAGATAGCGTCTTGTAAATATATGTTAAATAACATTGGTGATAATCTACTTCCCTACGCTTCTCCTTACTCAGTTTTTATTTCCTATCCTTCAAATTTAATCTTGTTTCCTTTGTACAAATCCTCTATTAGACTGACTATTTTGGTGTCCTTCTCTGATTTAATTCTTCTTTTTAGAATATCGATCAATTTTCTTTTCAGACCGAGTCATACGCTTTCTGTAAATCTACTAACAGGTAAGCTTCCCTCTTATTACTCATTCTCCTTGACGTTTTGATGTGCTCCAACATTCTCATTAAGTTAATGTGTGTACTTTTACTCTCCTTGAACCCATTCTAATAATTTCCTGTTTGTAAAATATCGCTTTTACTATCTTATATCTTATTAATGATCACTTTCTCTATTATTTTACTTAAGTGTGAGTTCACTACTATCGGTCTAGTGTTTTCTATTTCTGGGTACAAGTCGCCCTATCCTTTGCTCAATAGGACTAGTCTTCCTTCTTTAATGTATTCTGGGACCGAGGCAGAATTCAAACATTATGTAATTTTTGTACTTACCGTCTCTAGAATTCTTTCAGATTTGAGTAGTATCTTCCCATCAAATCCATCTGGTCCAATTGTTTTGTTAAAGTTACAATCTCTAATGCTTTTTGCTACGTCTTCAATCTTGCAAAACTCCCCAGTTTCTTGTTCATCTACCATTACTGTATCCCGTTTTACTATTAAATCCTCTTTTCTATTTCTGCAATCTTTGAATAATTGATTGTAAAATTCCAAGACTTTTCTCTTGGATTATTCTCCCAATTACACTCTCTCCTCATTAATTGTCAGTCCTTTGATTGGTTGGGATTGTTTCTGGTTCTTAGTCAACCTTTTAACTAGATAAAAAAACCCTTTCAGGTCATTTCTATCAAGACAGTGTTCCATGTCTCTGATTGCTTCGTTCCACTGAACTTTCGCATCTTAGAATGCGTTGCTGAGACCTCCCACTTTGTTTTTGATCGCCCACTCTGGAGGTTACTAATACCAATTCTTTCCTTTAAGATGTCTTTCCAGTTTTCAACAAAACATTTCTGAATTAGTTGGTCCAGGTCTTCTAGTGCTAATTCTCTTTTCTCGTTCATGAATGTCTGCCAACACTACTTCCTGAAGTCAGATATTCTTATCTATTGTTCTTTATCTGATAGTTTAAAATCATTTTCGTGGAATTTGATTTTAAATTTCACTTGAATCAGCTTATGGTCCGTTTGCTTTAGTTTGCACGTTTCCCAGCTGGCTGTTTCTACGTTTGAGAAAATTTGATCAAGTTAATTTCCCTTCGTATGAGTTTCCACTCCCACTGGGATGGATTCTCTCGGGCTTCTTTATTTGATCTTTTGCACAATTCTTTAATATGGAAATTGAAATCGCCCATAACAATGATTCTTTGTTTTTAACACTTTTACTTCAAAGATCTTATCATATACATTAATCTGTTCTGAAGTTCTATAACTTCGTCATTACAATAAGAGGGAATGTAGGCTGTAATGATGTGTAGTGGGAAACCTCCCACGTTAAGTATAGTCCAAGCGATATATTACTTTAATGTCTTTATTGTATTCATAGGGAATTTCCCATTATTTTGCACCAGATCTCCTCCATTCCTGGCTAGTTAAGTTTGCGCTATGTTTTTGTTATTAATCCCTATCATCCTTGTAAGCCTAGTTTCTACGAGACCAATAAAATCTGGTTATTTGTATTCGATTTCCCTCATTAACTGGTCTTATTTGAGTTTTGACTTAATTCCTGTCACATTCTGTAGGCATATATTTAGCTCGATTGACTGCAGAGCTATCTATCTTTTATTGATAATGGTTTGTTCTCTCCTTTTACTGCGCTAGTTTTCTGCGAATCTCTCGGTTCTTCTAACCCATCCTTCAACTTCTCTTTGAGGCTGGTAGAATTGAAGTTGACGGCCGTTATTTAGCTTAATGCTAAAGTTGTCTAAATCTTTATAACTCTTTTTTTTATTATTAGATTTGGACATTTTGGTTGTAAATCTTCTAAATATTTGAGTTCACGTTTGAACTTTCAAAATAGTCCCTGAGTTACTTCTATTTTATCGGTTTGCTGGAATTTTCTTTTTCCATGTAAACTGGTAGAATTCTTCGCCCGTTCCTTAGTTGATATCCTGCCTCCATCTAGTTCCCGCCTTTTTCCATTTCTTAATTTTTAATTATTTAATTTTTTTATTTATGTTTTTATTATTGATTATCTTTTTAAACTGAACATTTATTCCCTATGAGTTCACTTTTATCAGATATAATTTTTTTAAGAATGATGTATGACCAGTAAGTACTTGTTAGTTTATCTAAGTTATATAAACTCAGTTTAAAACAAGTTAATTGCTAACTGTAAGTCTTTCCTAATTTAACTACTACATCTCTGGTCACTTCTCTTCTATAAATAATATTCATGATTTAGTAGATTTAATTTAACTTTTAAATTTAAAAATAATTACTTATTAATGCTACATAATATGCTTGTCAAACTTCGTTGCCTATAGTTGTCCAGTTCGCTCTCACATTGTGCGGTCTGCCAAAGACCTCTAAGTAAGGGCCACCTGGTATTAGTCTCTCCACGATGTCGTATATTTCATCTGGTTTTTGTGAAGCCTCTCTCATTGGACTCACTATAACATTCAAGCTCTATCTAAACTTTGTGAACTCCTTGTTGCTCTCATACTTGCCTTTAACACCCACTAAGCACAATTCCATGCCATGATGTAAGTACCTGCCAGGACCTTTAAAGACATTTCCATTCTTGTCGAGCTTTACCCACACAACTGTCTCTATCCATCTGTATCCATGCAACTTAAAGAAGTCAAGAGCAACTTATGGTTTTCCGTTTGTAACCCACATGAAGAAGAATCCTTCTTCCTGGACCAATTCTATTGGCATATTTTTAATCTTCTTGTCAGAGAGAACATTATAACCAAGGTCAAGCATAGTTGAATCCCAGGGTGGATCCATCATAATTTCTCAGAATAGTTTCTCATCTCTTTATAATTGTTTTGCTCTTAAAGAGGTTCACACCGTATATAGAGTTACATCACATCTTATAGGATTGGGAGGTCTGCTCATGTTTTCATAGGTGTAGTCTTAATTGGAGAGGTTCTGTAATTCTTTCTCTATCTGTAGCTTATGCTTTTCTTCACACTCCTTCTTGTGTCGACAAAGTGATTGGCGATGTCCATATCTTCTGAAGCATTTGTCACACACATACTTCTTGGCCTGGTACTCTTCAACTTTGACCATCGCATGGTCCCTCTCATTGTGTTTTTAAATAGCATACTGGCTCCCTTCTTACTTGCATCCAGAAACTGGACAACTATAAATCATTGATAGAAATTTATTTTAAATTAATTTATAAAACAGATTTGTTCAAAATAAAATACTTACACTTTATGGGTAAAATATAAAAAAATTGTCAAAATGTTTACATAAGTATATTTATAAATTATTTGGTGCTGGTTCTAATATCATGGAAAAAGAACATGCTTTGGATTACCATTTATAATTTATTTTATTAATAATTATAATTAATTATGTATTAAATCACTCTTTAATAATTACAATTCATTCTCGAATTAAGGTTCCCCGATTGTTTCAAAATTAGTAAACCTGCTTATGTTTTTTCTATAACATAAGTATAAAAAATCTCTAACACTCCACTTCCTTTAGTATAATGAATATGCAGAGAAGCTTTAAAGAAGTTTGATGAATGGAATTCAAGTCATGAGTTCAAATCAAACTATATGAATTAAATGCTACAACGAATAACAGGTTAGAAGTAAAGATAAAGAAAATTAAATGCAAATCACATTGAATTTCTCTCGAGTGATAAATACTTAAAACGATTTGCAGGCCTACATTACAAAAAAGATGCCAATTGTTTAATAGGCAGTTTCCTGAGATGAGAATATCCCCGTCCACACTTTGTAAACTTTATCAAAACTTAAGGATCAAACGCAAAGCTATTTGACGATCAAAACAAAAACAGAAAAGTAAACCCAAAACTTTGAAAAATAGCTCTCTGATATGCAAAACGATCTCCTTCAGTTAAGAAAAGATAATTACTGCATTTTATTTGTTGATGAAACAATCTTCTCATTTAATACTTAAGCAAAAGTCGAGTATTGTAGTTAGGGCAAAATATTCAGCAAAGCAATAAGAATAGTTATAGCTTTTCTTATGCAGTTATTGCTGCCATATCTGAGTCTGAGGGCCTTGAGTTCTATAAAATTTATAAGAAGTCTGTAGACATCTAAAAGTTCATAGAATTTTGCAATGAGCTAAAAGGGAAAACTGGTTTGAGAAAAGTTGCTATTGTCTGTGATAATCTAAGGGTGCATCACAGCAAAATAGTCAAATAGACACTCAACTATTTAGAGATCCCATAAGTCTTTTGTCCTCCTTATTTACCATAGACTAATCCAATTGAAAATTATTTTAGATTGCTCAAAAACTCATACAAAAAGTACAAACTTAATTTCACAAATAATGAAAAAGAAGTCGATGATGTGTCACTGATCAAAGTGAGTATTAAGAGTATAGATTAGTCAAAAGTATAAGAGATAAGCAGAAAAGGTTTACTAAGAGTTCTTAGAATGTGATTAGAATAAATTAACGTTTAGTTAATATCAAATATTGAATTAAAATTGTTTCGATGGAGTGTCTCTGCCTATTTAGCACCTTTAATAATTATCTCCCTCAGATCGACTGTCGATGTTTTATCTCATCTATTAGTCATTTGCTCCAGAAACTTTGAAGTTCGAAAAGCTCATCGCCAACTCTCTTTTTCTTTTGTGCTTGCGAGCAACTATCTTTCTGCTACTCTCCTTCAATAAGTGAATTGTTTTTCCCAGGTTTTTCTATATTATGATTAGGACAGTAATTATGTTTTAGTTACTTGAAATATATGGATGCTTGGTCAGCTTCTCGTACCATTAACTAGATATCTTTATGAAATCTCCTTTTTCTTCATTATGACAAGGGTCATTTCTAATAACTTGTGCATGATGGACCAAAGTCTCCAAGTATTAAGTCTCTATTGTATGTAGCACATTGAGAAAAAAAAGTTCTGTCAATCTGTTTCTTTTTTTATCCATTGTCTGGTAAGTATGTTTAAATCTCAGAACTGTTCTAGATTTGATTTAGTATGTTAGAAACAGAAAGCTCTTCATACTTAGGTACATTGATTATTTTAACATCACTATTATTTAGGACTTGCTTTTCTTCTTGTAAACTTATCTCTAAAAGTCTTTGTTTACTGTTTATAGATGGTAACTATATATTTACTATTAAAGTTAAATTAAATACATATAGTAATACTTACAGATCTCTGTGAGATATTTGTAGATGTCTACCTTTGATCGAAACCTGCCGTATAACTCTCCTTGTGCTATTTTCAGCATCTCTTAGTCGTCTTTTTCTTCTTCCATAAACTTGTTGAAGGTCCGTTTTTAATCTTGGATGTTGCTCATTTAGAAATCTATCTTGTAAAATTAGGTTCTACAACTTATTGATTAAATTACTATATAATATTGAGGTTTGTTTTAAAAAATCATAGGGCCATACATAGAATTCTTAAATTTCATTATGAATTTCCAATAAACTTATAGAAAATAATGTGAAGTTCACAAAAAATCACAATTAATCACAAACTTCATTTAAAATTCAAATACTTGGAGTTTACTTACTTATTATTATTCATGTCCAAATGTTTACGCTAATAAAGTTAAAAATTATTGTGATTTTTCAAAGCTAATGGGAGTGTTCATCTTGAAAAAGTTTAAGGTTATTTATTATGGCAACTTATTTTAAATAAATTAATTAATTTAAATTAAATTATGTATTAATATAATAATTAAATTACCACATTTAACAAATTGCATACATATCATGGTAAAAACACTCATCTACGATAAAAGTGAGGATGTGGAACTTTTTGATCATATAGACATGCAGTATAGTCAAAATTAATCGCAAAGTTGTGACGAGTATGACTGCTCATGGGCAAGCTCTTAAAGTTAAGTTATCAAGCGCAAACGAGCGTCAAAATTTTCAAAGAAAAATCAAAAGTTGTTTAAGAAAATTACAAGTGGTCACATAGAGGCCATTAGAGATGCTACTAAGAATTTCAAGTTGACCTTTAAAGAGGTTAAGGATAAGAATGTTTATGACAGAGCACCTTTACTTGACTTGAGTAAGGAAGTCATTCAAGAAGTTATTCGGAAAGAAAGATAAAAAATTAAGATTTAGCAAGTGAGTTCTCATTTATATTAAATTAGGAATGATTAAACTCCAGATAATTTAAAAGATAGATCTCAAGAACAGACCTTAGACTAATCAGTTGATCTCAATAGCCTTTAAGACTTTGCTGAGAGTTCAAAAAAGAATAGTCTAATTCAAAAATTAGCTCAAAATATTCTACAGAGCTATACGAAAACACCCATTTAGATTTAGAACTAGCTCCTCTAAAGTTTGACAAAATCTCTTTTATAATAGAAAAAGTTACTGACTCTTGCTATCCATCACTAAGCTAGCAAAGTTTAAGATGAGGTTTATTAAATTTTACTTAAGCGTAAACATTTTGACATAATGTAAACATTTGGACATTTATTACCATAAGCGGTTGTAGTTATGAATATATTCCTAGCCAAGAAAGAACAGGAATACAAGTCCGAGGGATGGTTATTATTGAAGATGCTTACACCTTATCTAGACTCCTTTGAGGATTTTGACTTTATTGAATAAGAGGATTTTTATTATTTCGAAACAATAATCAAAAGTATAGTAATTCAACTCTAAGATAACTGTTTACAAGCAAACATTGAACTTATTAAATTAAGCTTGCTTATCAAGGCAAACCTAATCATTGAGCTAAACTGGAGCTAATAAGAGTTGAATTCTCTGAGTTAGGCACTATAGGCGATAGGCATCACTGAGGATGAAGCTCAAATAATTTGTGAGAAACCTCAAAACTTTCTTTGGCAAGAGACGATGACTAAATTAGTGGCTTTCTAAAACGATGAGCGGCTTCTGGCAATAACTGTGCTTAGGAAAATAAAGGTCCAGCAGGATGAGGGTAAAACATTTAAGCAAGCTACTTTCTTTATTAAGTTAGAGACAAGTTATTTCTAAGTTAATACTTGACAAAGTTGAAATATCATTGAATCTTCACAATTTGATACTAGTGATTGAGAGTATCAAGGAATAGCCGTTGGCAAGTATCGAGG